>JAPSGF010000046.1:715208-778048 GCA_035772895.1 Perdix hodgsoniae | reverse complement strand
TTGCTGTAGAACAACACCGTCTACTAAATGCTAATTAAAGCCACATTCTGTTAGACAGCTTTGAACTAGATCGAAATAGCCACGATAACACTAAAGCTGACTCTTACAGTTAGCACTTATGGAATTTATTTTATATTTACATCTCATGTTACTGCTGCTAGCAGAGGCATACTACAAACAAACATTTATGTGACCAGAATGCACAGGTTTGTTCTACCTTCTCTTCCTGTACAGAAACGCTAACATGCTCACTGTAATACACTAATACGTGACAGACCCAAACTGCTCATCATGTTTGGAGTATATCTCTGACTTTATTGCAATGCACATACTGTACTGTACACACAATTAGAAGAACCTGAACTGCTAACATTTTTTTATACTGATTTTTTTCAACTATATCCTGAGCAAATTAATGAAAAATACTGTTTTCCTTATATTTTCTGTATGAGTCAAGTCTTGAAATTTATTTCCTACATTCCCATGTACCAATATATCATGGAAAAAAAAAAAAAACACTGAGCACTTCTGAATTTTATCATAGGTAACTTAGTAAATAAAGCACGATGAACATGGCTAAGGGACACCCAACAAAACATTCAAAGCAAGTTTAACCATACTAACACAGCAGCGCACAGCGAAGCACACAACATTCAGAATTATGAACTACTTAAAAATTAACATTGGTTCTATCAGTGCAATGGGATACTCAGAAAATTTTCCTTTGGCTAAAGAGATTCATGCTTTACCGAAACAAATTTACATGTAAAGCTAGACTGAATGAAGAATTGGTGACAGATCTGCTGTTGGATGGTCTACTATCAGCTTGACCTCTAGAGTTCCATACCATTCTTAGAACCCCATAAGCCTGATGTGTCCCTAGAGAAACATGAGAGGATAAGGAGAGGATAATAAACGTACCAAAAGATATGCAGAAAAAAAAAAACCCTGAAAATCATCATTACTTTTACCCAATTTCCAATCACATCAAATATGTATTCATTTAATCCAGAGTACCTATGTGTTTTCATCTTCTCATTTTTACTGGCAGGTTATACATAATCAATATTTGTTGAGAGAAGCACTATAGGGTTGTGTTATTTGATTTTTAGGTCCATAACATAGTAGCAAGACTAATTAAACTGTATAAATCCACTTGCATACATTCCAGTCATTTGGGAAAGTAGCTCTGTGGCCAGCAGGTGGTATAGGTGCTGCTAGACTTCAACATAAGCCTTCAAACAAGGTTTAAGAAGTGCTCTGGTATTTCAAAGCACAGGAGTTGATTTTACTCACTGAACAAAATAACGGTAATTTAAATGAGCTAATATTGCAAGAAATAAACAATTTAAAGCTGCTGCCCAACCTGACAGAAATAGAATCCTGGTGGTGAAAAGTACTGCCTAGATATCCTTAAGAAAACAGACAGGCAGTCATTTTTTGGGGTGAACACAACTCATTTACCTGCACACACTTCAATGGTAAAGCGGGAAAAAGGAACATTTTCTTTTCAGGCAAAGATTATTAGTGTCATGAAATATTTTGGCTTTTGTCTTGATGTTAGACCAAGCAAGAATTCCACATAATCCAAATGTTACTGGTCTGTAATTCTGAGAAATTCTGGTCATTTGCAAAAAGCCTTTTTTCGATCCCCACAAAAATACATTCAAATACACCCTTACATGTTTAAGACTATAATCATGTTATTTACTGGTTACATGTTACATAGACAGTAAATGTGTGTTTCCATATTTTTGATTTTAATAAATCTGCATTCTCAATGGTTTTGCTACTGAGAACTCCGCATTATAGTCAAGTCTAGTATTGACGAATTTTATATTGTTATGACAAAGTCAATACAACAAAAAAAAAAAAGTATCATTCCGCTGATGAAAAAAAACCTTTACATTTGCTTTACTAGTACAGTGTTAAAGAAAATGATAAAACTGAGGTCTGGTTTTAGATTTCTGCCAGTCCTTCAAAACTGTATGCAAGCGTGCTCTTAGGCTTACTTGCTTTTCAATCCATGCTCCGTAGAACAATGTGTCTGACTCCTTTTCATGGAATTTTCTCCAATACACGTTTTTATATGCATACACTCCTCACAGATAACTATCCAAACAACACTATATAGATCAAGCACTTTTAATTGTCACATACACTCATCAATCTTGCAAATAAAGGGTCTCACTTTATTATATCTGTGCAAACACAGAGCTATTTATGGAACGTAAATTCTAAAACAGTAAAAAGAAGTGCTTTACATGCACTTTACAAGGGTCAGAATTTAATTCATTATATTGTGCAATGAGAACAGAATAGGTTTAAAGAGATTATCTGCTCTACTTTGAAAATGTGACTAATGCCCATATTGGAATATTTCATCATATCAGGAATCACGTCATTCAGAGTAACAATGTAAGGCAAATGTTTCACAAATGGGCCCTTCCCAAATATTTAGCTAGTGCATGTTATTTCACGTGTTATTCACATTACTGCTATTGTTACATACTTAATAGTGCCAGATGACAGGCTGACAGAGTTTTGATACCCTTGAGGGAGAGGAATAAACAGCTAGTTTAATTTATTTTTCCTAATCAATTTATTAATAAGCTCATAATCATTGATGTCTATTTCTAATTCACTAAAAGCACTTCTCAGATTTTTGCAAAAAGAGATTACTTTGAGTGTCACTTTGGAAAAAATAAAAAGCAGCATTAAAGGGCAAATTAAAATACAATGTTCTTATACTGTCAATATTATTAAATCCCCCTATTTATCATTAAACATGAAATTTCATCTGTATTTGGAATCTGTTCTTGGAACCTCCCATTAAAAATATCTTTCTCATATTATTTAAGACATTATGGATGTAAAGTTGACACAATCATTTAAATCAAGGACTATGACTTTGTCTTTGATAGTAGTGTTGTCAACCTGTTGGCAAGGAATTTGTCATCAAATAACAGTAAAAATATTGTCCTGCCATATCCTGTACACATCACAGACAGTTAATCTTCAAATGCAGATGATGAACTGCTCTTGTGACTAACTGTGCAAATAATTTTTATAGGCTTAAGCTGCAATTTCCATTAAGATTAGTTGTGAGAACAGAAACTTCAGTGAAGATCAAACAATTTAGTAATTTATTAATGATAAGAATAAATGACGATCTTCAAAACAGAATGATGAAAGTATTTTTAACAGAAGAATTATCAACTATATCATGTTATATGATAAAGAGCTGAGGTTTTCAAAATAATGACATATGGGATATAAGATACCTTTTCACTACTGGATGCTAGGTGTTTGTGGTTTGTTTTTTTTCCTCAGTGAATATTAAGTCAGTTTACAACTTTCCACTCCAAGAGATCAGTACAAAAAAGGTAAGATTAATCACCTTTACAAATCCCTAGATAGATCAGGAGCCTGAGTAGGTGACAATCCTTGTGTTTTTAGTTCTAACTGGGAGTATATTAAGATTTTGCCTGTCCTGGTCAATATCTTTACTGATGACCTGGATGAGGGCACTGAGTGCACCCTCAGTAAGTTTGCAGATGCCACCAATTTGGGAGGAAGTGTTGATCTGTCTGGTAGGAAGGCCCTGCAGAGGGGTCTGGACAGGCTAGATTGCTGGGATGAGGCCAGTGGGATGAAGTTCAACAAGACCAAGTATCAGGTTCTGTACTTCAGCCGCATCAACCCCAGGTAGTGCTACAGAACTAGGGCAGAGTGGCTGGAAGACTGTGTAGAGGAAACAGACCTGGGGGTATTCGTCAGCGCTCACCTGAACATGAGCCAGCAGTGTGCCCAGGTGGCCAAGAAGGCCAGTGGCATCCTGGCTTGTATCAGAAATAGCATAACCAACAAGAGCAGGGAAGAGTTCATCCCTCTGTACTCAGCTCTGGTGAGGCTGCAAATCAAGCACTGTGTTCAGTTTTGGGTCCCTCACTACATGAAAGACATTGAGGCCTCCATGTTTGTCCTGAGAAGGGTAACAAAGGTGTGGGGGGGCTGAAGCCTTATGAGAAGGCTTTATGAGGAGCAGTAGAGGGAGCTGGGACTGTTCAGTCTGGAGAAGAGGAGGCTCAAGGGGGACCTTATCACTCTCTACAACTACCAAAGGGAGGCCGTGGTGAGGTGGGGGTTGGCCTCTTCTCCCATGTAACTAGCAATAGGATGAGAAGAAATGGCCTCATGTTGTACCAGCAGAGATTCAGGTTGGATGTTGGGAAATAATCTTTCTATGAGAGAGTGGTCAGCTGCTGGAATGGGCTGCACAGAGAGGTGGCGGAGTTAACATTCCTGGAGGTGTTCAAAAAACATTTAGATGTACTGAGGGACATGTTTTTGTGGGCGGTACTGTTGGACTGGGTGATCTTAAAGAACTTTTCCAAACTTGGTGACTCTATGATTCTAAGATAACAGTTATCTCAGTAAGTGGCCTGAGAGACAGGAAAGATGTGAGCACAGGGATGTAACAGAACCATTTAAAGCGAATTTTTGCTAAGTGTTTTCCAAAAATCCTTTCTAAATAGAAACTGGGAAGTTGGCACTGCTTAAGAAGTTGGCACACGAAGTTTCAGCACCTATTTTCTATTCAAAGTTATACCTCCTTTGCTGAAAACCTGCATTTCAGCTCTGGCATCGTTCCTCCCTTCCCTAAGTTTGGTTGTACCTCTTGGAATAAGTTTGCCACTCTCACAAAATGCCTAGAAGAGTTTGAAACAAGCTTTTCTCCTGATAATGCTGAGTTAGTTATGCTATTGTCTAAGACAGGGGAATCTGACCTCCTTCAATATTTACATAGCCAATTTATTAGGCACAGTTTTGTTTATTTAAAATAAATTTCAGTGTCTCATGCAAGACATGCATGAACATCAAAACTAGGAATAGCACTGCACACATTAGCGTCAAATGATACATGGAAAAATAAGGTTTACAGAAACTGTAGCCATTTTGAACAAATGAAACACCATGACAGGCAAAGCAGCTAATTTTTCAAGAGAATAAATTCTTCAGTAGATTCCCAAGGGCTCATTTGGGAACTTGGAAGCCTATTTCCAGATATTTCAAGGAGAGATTGAAAGTTTTCAGTGAAGCACGTTTTCTAAAATATTTTACAAATCAATGTAAGATCCCAAATAATAACAGAAAATATAATCAAGCACAGTTATAATGAAGCTCCAGTCAAGGAATATCCCAATTTATACTTATTAAGTAGAAACTTCACCACGTTACTTAGAAGTTTCTATTTTAAACTCAATAACAAACAAAGAATAACAATTTTTAATAAAATATATCTGTTGTTTTGCTTTCTGGAAATATATTCTGTTTTCTCTACTTGGTTGACATACAGCTGCTCCATCTAGTGGGAAGCTAATTATGACATTTAATCTACAATAGAAATATTTTATAATAATTTATAACGGGAATAATTCTTAAGACAGGGAAAAGCCGGTTTTATAGTTGTTCTCATTTTTGCCATAAAACCTTATAAATCATACATGACCTGAAAAATTTTATAGTTATATTTGAAACAGAATACTTCCAAACATTACTCCCACAACTGAAAATGAGAACAGAAGTTGTTTTCTCTATCAGTCCCACACATATGAAAAAGTACTCTAAAACATTGTTACTGTAGGACTGGAAAACTCCAGAGGTAACAAAGGAGATGCTTTGCACTGTAGTCTTCAGAATGTTATAATAGTTTCCGTTTTCAAAAAAAGTCAGAAAAGCAAATTGGGAAAGTACAGTACACACAGTATCATTCCAGTCTCAGGGAAAATGATGGAATGATTCCTCTTAAAACACTCTTCTGGGCACATGAAGGACACAGTGGTGACTGTGAACCTGTGAACAGTCTCGTAAACTTGAATGCCCTGTTCAACAAAATGACCACATTTCTGGGTGAAAGAACAGTGAGTATCCTTTAGAAAGGCTTTTTTTGGCTATCTCCCAGGCTTTGTAACCAAGCTTTGTTATTAAACTTTGAATGGACAAACAACTAGATGGTTAAGAACTGCTCAGATAACCAGCCTCACAGAGTTCATAGGTTTGCTCAACCTGGTGACTGGCAGCACGAAAAGTACTATAAGGTCTATCCCAAGACCAGTTATATATGACATCCTTACTATGTCTGGAGAAGGTTATGGAGTGCACTCAGTGAGTTTACAGATGATACCAGACCACAGGACCAGTCAATACTATTAAGAGCAGGTCTGTCCTCCAGAGAAATTTATAAGTTTGTAGGAATAGGTTGACAGGAACTTCAAAAAACTTCAAAAAGAAAAAGGGAGAAGTCTGGCAGCTGTGAAAACCCCTAGCTACAAATAGAAGAAGCTGTGGACTGTCTGACTGATCTCATCAGCTGAAAAGGAACTGGGGATCCTGGTAGATATCAAGCAGGATGTAAGCCTGCAGTGTGCCCTGGCAGCAGGGAACATCAGGAGAACATTGAACTGTATGAATCATTGTGCAACCAACAGATCAAAGGAAGTTATAATCTCCCTTTACTTGGCTCTTACTAGAAAGCCTGTAAAATCCAGTTTTGGCTCCATCTTAGCTTATATCTGCCTGAAGAAGTGACTTCAGGACAAGAGCAGCACCCTGCAGCCCCACCAACCTATGAGGAAGTCATCAAGAAAACGGTGCTACACTCTGTATAAAAAAGCAAGGAAAGAAGATGAAGGACAATAGCAATTATCTTGAAAAAGAGAGGTTCAGGTCAGGAAAAAGGAAAATCTTTTTCCCCCACGAGGACAGCCCAGCAATGAAGCAGGCTTTCCAGAGTGGTCATATCATTTCTGTCCTCTGAGGGTTCCAAGACACAACTGATTGACACTGTGAGTTAGCACTGAGGAATCCCATGGAAAGTAGGTGAACCTCCAGAGCACAGGAGATGATTTTCAAGATCCATGTAGCTAGCTTCACATGTATGTTTCTTCCTTATGATGGGGACTAGTGAGATATAGAAGATAAATGTACCACTATGAAAAGAGATTTGAAATCATGCTTTGACTTTCATAAAGAACTTCCTGCAGAAACTCTATTTATCATGGAGAAACTCCTTTCCCAAATTCAAAATGTGTTACACAGCACTGTCCCATACAATGTAAGTAAGAAAACTAAAACAGCTTTCAAAAAAAAGAAAAACAAAGAAAAAAGAAAAAAAACAGTGTGTTAAAAGTAAAGAAGAATACAGTGAAGATTGACAATTAAGTGTTTAAGAACTACAAGAAGTAAGAGAAAATATACAACTCTATTCTACAACAAACCTATCAGACGAATAAAAAGCCTGAGCAACAGGCATCAAAGACTTTTCCCTGACACATCAAATACATCATTTCTGTTAAGTGAATTATGCTAGGTGATCATTCTAAAGAAGTAATTAAAAAAATCCCTTGGATAGATAGATGCATCCTTTAATAAAAGGTTTCCCATTAGAAATGCCTTTCTTATCCTGGAGTAGATGAAATAATTACCTAGGACCTGAAGACTTCCTGGAGTCTCTTGAGTGTCAACTGACCTTCTCTAGTATCAGACATGCAAGTAAAATGTGTCATCTTAAACAAAGGTGCAGGGAACAGACCTGTCAGTCAAACCTTGTGCAGAACTGGAACAATGCAGACTCTAATACATTGCCCAATTCTGAACACACAGCTACCACTCGCTAACATCTTTTCCAAAAAGCCCCACCTTTAACTTCTTCCATTTTAGCAGATTCTCATCCTAGATAGTGAGGTAAAAATACCACCACCCTGGCCATAGGGTTGTTTTTTTCATAAGTTTAATTCCTGCTTTTAATTATTAGGAGTGTTCTGATGCCTGTAACATGCATCCAGCCACATTTAATCACTCAGTAACCAATAACTGTTCAACTGAGTAGTCTGTATCAGCTGAGGAAGAACTAAGTAACACATTAAGCAGATCATTCTGCAAACCAGTCTTCATGTCACAAATCAGCAATCTGACTCCAATTTAAGAAGCTATTACTAAGTAGATTCTCCAAGTAAAGCAGTATTAAAAACAAACCAAAAACCGTCCAAAGCATCACCTATTTCAGTCCTTGCTATTCCTGCACAATAATATTTATTAGATCATTTGGTTATGATTACTACAGGTTACATGTACTCCCATCACTACTACATTTACTACTGCATGGAAAATACTTTGTTTTGTATACCTAATTATTTTCTAATTTGGGAAGGTTTTATAACAAACTTATGAAAAAGGCAGCAAGGAATCTTCACCTTCAACACACCAAGTGAGAAGCTTATTAATATTTCCCCTCTGCCTATTTTTTCACAATACAGCATGGTAGGCATCTTAAACAGTCTCTTCTGCCCAATGAAATGGAATGAGAGATATTAACAAACACAGACAGATAAAATAAACAGATAAAAATGAGGAACTGTTAAGAAAGACACAAGATCCTCACTAACCATGACAATTTCAAAAAATCTGTCTCATATATGAATTGCGCCTAAACTGAATCTTCTCCCATGATGTCAAAGATTAATCTTTTTCCTCCTATTCATTATGAACACATGAAAACACATTTTATGCTCAATTGTGCAAAAAAAATTTCCATATTTTAAAATGGCTATCATATCTTTCCCTTCTGTCTTTCCCACTTTTGCTGTGTTCACTAGGCTAAATAAGACTAACCCATTCACTAATTTCCTCATAGCTCACATTTTACCTTAAAGCTGCATTCCTCAAGAATGGGATGCACAAAAGAAATGCATCCGATTGACAGGACAAATTTGTCAAATATAATACAACATCTGCCAATCCAGGAAGGGATTATGTCTGTGACCATAACAGTTATTTGAGCAGAAGGAAAATATGAATTCTAGTGACTGTTCAAGGGTGTGAGCACATCTTTAAAGCCCTAGCTTCAATTCCTTTCCTCTCTAGAGACAGCTCAGTTCTTGCCTCTTTCACCCACATTACCAGAGTGTCAGCTCAAGTTAGCTCATCAAGTACAGTGGCTTCCAAAATAAGGTATACACATCACTGTTTCTATACTACTTTCAATACTGTAATATGCTCAATCAGGAAATTAAGTAGAAATCCCACAACACCATGCTCCAGGTTACAACAAAACGATAATTTCTATCAACGACTTTATGATACATGTGCTGGTTTTGATGGGTTTATTTTGTTTTTAGAAAAAGCAATCATTTCAGTTTTTAGAAAGGCAATTCAAAGTGTTCATTTCTTAATAACAGAAGTCTAGGGCTACAGAATTGCCTTTAATCTTCCAAGCCTCTAGCAAAGTCACCTGGCCAAAAAGAATATGAAAACTACTTATCATAAAGATGACACTATTTTCACTAAATTGCCAACTGTTTTAAATTACTTTCTTAGATGATGGCAGTTGTGGATTCCATCCTGCTTCGCCCAACAATTCCCTCATCTTATATGGGAAGGCATGGCAGAGAGTTGTGAATTTAGCTCTGGAAAACAGACTGATAACAGTCATTGTTTCATTTGTTTTGTTGTTTGCTTGTTTGTTTGTTGCTTTTGTTTTTGTTTACCTCAAATGAATTCCCCAGTGTATAAAATCCATTAAGAACATGGAATGAGATGGACTTTAAGGCACATGAACGTAGGTGTCTGGCCTTTAAGCACTGTATTTAAGCATCCATCTTCTAACCTACATCCATATTCTAACCTAGTTATGTTTGTTTTCACTTTTAGTAAGAATTTCTGAATTGGATTACTGGAGCTCTCCTAAGTGTCTTTTAATATACTTTAGTATCTTTAAATATCATACTTGACTACATTATTTATTTTATCCAAATTGGAAATCAGAATTCATGCATTAGTTACCCATTTCTAAAGAGACCAGCACCCTGTGAGAATACTAGCATTCATATTTTACAATAAACAATTCTTATACTATCTTAGTGCCCAAGATTAGAAGTACATCTGCATTTACATAAGACAAAATACAAGAAAGATTAAAGGTGAGAAACGAAAAAGGAATTAAAGAAAAAAAGAAGAGAAAGAGGAAGGGAAAGAAACGAAGAGGACAGAAATAATATTAATGCAAGGCAGGACAACACAAAAGTATGCCTGTGATGAACCACCTCCATTCCAGGAATACTGCCATGTCTTTATGGAAGCATATTCACGTTAGTTGTTGAGTGGCCCCTAATGTTTTTATTTAAAGAAATAATAATAATTTGCCTCTGTGAAGGATGCTATTTTCCTGCAACTCATGATACTCTCAACTTTTTTTTTCCTATGCCATAGATAAATATTTGAGCTCACCAATTCATCCAAGAATAAACAAAAAGGAAGCATACGATATATCGCAGCCTAAAAGCCAATTATGTTAGGAGTAACTGCTTGCCAAACCTATGAGCTATTTGGCAATCCTACAAACTTTGTAAGAGTAATCATTCCTTCTTTTATTATCCAAACTGCAGCTAATATTTGCTATTGAGTTTTCTGGAATGGAAAATATCAGGAGAAAATGATGGTGTTAACTGATAAACTAAACAAAGACTAAAATTTAATCTGGGTTCATTTCCACCAGCTGGAAAACGTTAACTTAAGGGACAGAAAACAGTTTTATGAATTATCTAGCTAGTATGTTCTACAAATGACTGGGACAATTTCATACACACACACACACACACACACACACACAAAAGAGCAGATTACATAATAATTAAAAACAAAACAAAAAACAAAAAAACAAAAACCAGCTGCAATGCTGCCAGAAAGGTCTTTTCATCCAGGAAAAAATAACTCTTTCAAATCCTTTCTGCAGTTAAAGGGCACATAGGGTGAGTCATCTGCTTTGTGATCTGTAAGTTTCATATAAGCAATAAAACTAAATCAAGCACTCAAGCCTGAGAAAATGGAAGCTGTAAGGCATGAATTTTAAGACTATAGTAATGTAAAAGAAAAGGATAGTTTAAGTTTTAAGCAGACAGCCTTCTCCACTGGGGATTGCTTCAATTTCAGAAATCAGCGTTAATCTATTGTCCAGAAGTCCAAACCTCAAAGCAGGCAGGTGAAACCACAATTCGCTGCTTAGCCCCACTTTACACCTGTTAAGATTTAAGAATGCAGTTACCTCACATTCGCTTAACTGACCTCCTTAATAAGCAAATTACAAACTGATTAGAAAGAAGGTAATCCACCCAGAACAGGAAATGGCCTGCTTAATACAATGAATACATGTAGAAAAACAATAGATGTTGGTTACCCAACTCTGACACTGACTATTGTCAGTTCCAATCAGCATGTTGTGCTTTCAAGACTACAAGCAGACAGCCAATGAAAGAATGGCATTACTTTGACCATGGTGGTATTTATCCCATGGGAGGAATCCTGGTTCTACTGTAGCAAGGAGAAGAGTCTCTTCAGGAACAAAGGCCATATAGCTGCCAGGAGTGCAAGGGAGCTCCCTAAAGCAGTCATCTGTCATTCCTAGGGAAACCTAAGTGAAACTCTGTGCATCCCCAGGTTGCCAAAACATTACTCTTGGCAATTAAGTGCAGCTCTTTATTCTCAGTATTCTATATGGATATGCTTTCCTTTATCCTAACATGAAAGTAGTTATTATTTTTATAGGAAAATTTAACACATCAAATTCCAGGACATTTCCTAAGCTAATAGGAATGGCACAGATAATAATTTCTCAAGCTAAAGAATATTTATGAAGGCTCCTTTTACTTCCAGAAAAAATAATCAGTCCAACTAAATGAACTGGATTTCCTTTTATTTCCCATAACAATTTTTGTGTGGACTACCTCAAAGAGGCCTGGGATAACAGAGCACATGGGCTTAGAAACTGATTTTCCGTTAATGTTACTGCTCTGCTTTCCTAGTAACTAAAGTACTTGCTGTAGGGAACAACAAGAGAGCCTCAAAAACAAATAGCTTAGTTCCACTGGAAGAATGGTGCTTCAAAGATGCAATTTCAACATAATCGATTTGCTAGATGATGCACAGTACTCCCTTGCTGCAACAGACCTCACTTCAGTATCAATATCTACTGACTTTGTTGGTACTGAATATAACAGAGCACCTCTTTTCTTTCTTCTTTAGAACAGGATATAAGTCCCTGAGGTTCTCAAACAATTAGGTAGTATCTGGTTTGTCAGCCTCTACAGAATTTTTTTCAGGTAACCAGTCTTCCACTTATCAAGCTCAATGGAGGATTATTATTTTTAAATTCTCATATTAATTTCCTTCCACAGTTCCTGTTTTTTACTGAGTCAGTCTCCCTGCTGTAACTATGCCTCCTTCCTTGGTATAGCCTGCTTGCCTTCAATAACTCTGCATTTCAGCACTGTGACCATGCATTCAAGAAAATAATCCGGTGGTGCAAATTGGAGGAAAGAAAAGAATAAACATCAGGAATGTATCATTAATGGAAAGAAATGAACTGAAATACACCTATGGATTACAAGATATTATAAAGAAAGTAAAGCAAAAGAACTATCAGTAGTAAAAAGAAATAAATTCTTCCCAAATCTTTTTCACTCTCACATAGCTGCATCATATGCTGATGATTGGACCAGGCCTTACAGTCTATTAACTCAATGTCAGAGCAGATTACAGCACTGCTTCTCCTTTCTTATGATTGAAAATCTGAGATTACAATCTACAACACAGTTAATTTCTATTTCTGAAATACAACTGCATCTCAGTTGAACACTGAATACATTTGCAATACATCCCTCCACTTCCTGCTTCATGCTGAAAAGAGTCCATCCTAAATGTCAAATGATTCAACAATGAAAATAACGGCAACTAAGAAATTTTAATCTGTCCAAGGATCAATAGAAGTCTATAGCCAAATTAGTACTGAGTAATGAAGATCATGATATCAGAACTGGAAACATTGACAGAACAGATTTCAGAGTCAGAACTACTGCCTGAGCTATTAACTCTATCTACTGTCTCCATTTCCAGTCTTGCATTTCTCAAATTCCTATAAACCATGGGATGAGACACATATTTTAATAATGTTTTACTGT
This sequence comes from Perdix hodgsoniae, assembly GCA_035772895.1. Lineage (NCBI taxonomy): Eukaryota > Metazoa > Chordata > Aves > Galliformes > Phasianidae > Perdix > Perdix hodgsoniae. The sequence goes on along the minus strand of JAPSGF010000046.1, from coordinate 765,035 downwards.
GAAGTACATGTGATTTGTAACACTTCTGCTGCGTCTTCTAGTCTTAGTTTTAGAAATTTACTACTTTTAAGGGAATAACATTCATTCTTTCTCTGTAGGAATATATTTACATTAGACAGTAAGCACTAAATGGCAAGGAAGGAATACACACTGCTCTTTTTTGCAACAAAAAAGCCTTTAGCAAAGATTTTCATGTTCCAGAAAATACACTGCATTATGCGTAAATTTTCAATGAGCCACTAAACTAGAACTACTAAAACCATTCTGGAAAGCTCAATTATCCTGAAGGAGAGGGATACTATTTTGAACAATTAAATACATAAATATATGTGACACTTGCAATAGAATTCAAGCTCTTAAAACAGGGAAAAAATGAAGTTTAAAATAGTATGCAACTCAAAATTGTTCACACCATCCGTTCCTATACAAAACATACTGGCTCCACAATCTGAAACCAGTAAACCCAAGTACTAAGAAAATTGATGGTAAGCCATATTGCAACCTGCTGCTGAAAAACTCTAAATTCACAGCCTTCCATGATACCTAAGGCTGTAGATATTAGGTGGAAGATGATGCAGATTTGCCAGGATGTATACTTGGAATTGGAAATTTATATTGTAATGGATACAGTATGCAGCTGATTCTTCAGCACTGGTCCTTTATCAGCATTTCTGAAATCATTCATCATGTTTTCCAAAAATACTCATAAAACTTTTCTAAAACCAAACAAATAAATAGCAAACAGCACATCTTTCCCACTATCTGATGCTTTAAAAACTGGAAATCTAAGGTAGATTTGAAAAAGTAATATCTTTAACTGAAAAAAAATATAAAATAGTAGATGGGTCAAATAGTCATTTGCTGAGCAAACAATCTGGTATAAACACAACAAACAATGGCAAAGTGTAAAAGTCTAGGAGTTGTATGCAATGCAGCAAGCTTGCTTCCGCAAATAAGAGCCAAATAAGAGAAGCCTGAACAACTGAACACTGGAAAACCTTGTCCAGGGAAGAGGTGAAATCTCCAGATATTCAAAACTTGGCTTGACAAGGTACTGAGTGACATTGCTTTTCAGGGGTGGTTGGACCAGATGATATCCTCAGGACCTGTAAAAACCTCGACACTTACATGATCCATTGTCTACGTTTCTCACATCTCTTTTCTCTTACTGATAAGAGTGTGAGATGACTGAAGTATCTGGCAGGGTGCAAAGTAACGTTCTGCTCAAGATACTGTTTATCTTGATAGGATTTTTTAGTTAAAAAGAGGACAGTTAATCACAGTATTTCTTTTTTTTTTTTTTGGGGGGGGGGGGGGGGGGGGGGGGGGGGGTTAAACATTTTTTATTAATGATTTTTCCACCACAATGGTGTTATGAGTTCTGCTCATATCACCAAGAAGGCCAATGGTATCCCAGGGTGCATTAAAAAGAGCACGGTCAACACTTCAAGGGAAATAATTCTCCTCTTCTACTCTGCCCTGGTCAGCCCACATCTGGAATACTGTGTCCAGTTCCAGGCTCCTCAGATCAAGAAAACAGAAATATTCTAGATGGCATCTAGTGAAGGGCTGCAAAGTTGATTAGGGGCCTGGAGCATCTCGTGTATGGGAAAGGCTGAGAGACCTGGGTTTATAAATATCAAAAGTGTGGGAGCCACATGGATGAGACCAGGCTCTTTTCAGTGGTATGCAGTGACAGGATGAAGGGCAATGAGCAAAGACTGGAATACAGGAAATTCTATACAGCTATGAGGAAGAACTGTACTGTGAAGGTGACAGAGCACTGGAACAGGCTGCCCAGAGAGGTTGTAGAGTCTCCTTCTCTGGAGATATTCAAAAGATGCCTGGACACTTTCCTGTACAACCTACTGTAGGGAACCTGCTTTAGCAGGTGGAGTGGACTAGATGATTTTCTGAGTTCCCTTCTAACTCCTACAATACAGTGACTCTGTGATAATATGTGTAACACTATTATGTGATGGAAAGTACAGCGATAATAGCTATAAATCGTCAACAATTCTGACCACTCTAAGTCAATGGTTTAAGCAAAGGGGACCTAAAAATGTGGGAGAAGAAGGACCATTCTGCCTTGAGTGAAATAAAAATGTATTTTTCCTTTGGCTTTCATGCAAGATTAAAAGGTTGAGCATCTACTTTTTTTTCTTATACCTCCTTCCTCCTGTCTCAGATGAGAACACACCATGTGTTTCTAAAATCAATAATTTAATCTGTTGTGTTTTTTTTTTTTAACAAACAAAGTTTTGAAAATAATTGTGAAATCACATCAACTCTATTCATAGCAATTTGCAACTACTCCAAACTGAAGACGTTTCCCAGGGGAGCAGCTTGCTCACAAATTGAAGACAATGGGATGAAACTTCCAAGAAAAGACAGAGAGTGGGATTTATTTACAGATTCACTGCTGCGCACCTGTTTTGCTCTATTAAGCATCAAGAACACCAATACTATTGTACAAAGAACTGTAATGGTCACTTGATTTGTGGAAGATATTAAAGGCTTTAAACTAATGAAGGTGGCAGAAAATCAGACCCTTGAGTGTATTTTATGTGGTACATAAACCTGAAATACAGGCAAAATGCTGTTTGTAGTAGCTTTCCAGAAAACACAAATCAGCCTTATTTATTTGGAAATACAAACTGACCTGGTACTAAATGGAGATTAGCATTTAATAGAATGACAGCATGTTAAATTGAAATGTATGCAGACTATGTCCCAAAACTGTTGCAGTACAGAGTATTTTCAAAGGATATATGCAATGTAAAGTCATAGTAACTATGACTGAGTTTATGGTGCTAATAAAGATGTATAATATAAACAAGGAAGTATTTCTACAATATGAGATGACTTCCCAAGTATACTCAGGGGTAAATAACAGAAGTTTCTTCATAATGCATACGTAGATAATTTAACATACGGAATGGAACCTACATGGGACAGTGCTTGGAGTTACTTTTCCCCACGATTGTTATCTCCATGTCGGGGATCCTATCTAGAGATGCCAGCAAACTAAATAATGGGGTGGGGAGAACAAGCTGCAAGAGGGTTTTACTTAACAGTATGCATATTAGATCTGGTGGTTTAAACTCACTTCATTTTCCTGATAATGAAACCAAATAAACAAGTTTTCAGCAACACAAATATAACATTCCCCAGTAACACTTTTTATGTGACTCACAATACAAACCCCAGAATAAAGCAGGTGTCCACATAGCCTCAAGTCAATCTATCAATTACTAGGCTTTAGCCAATCCATTCTACCTTACAGAGCAGTCTGGCAACTACATATTGCTGCATGTTTTGTGAATCTTGAAGAACAAAGCATACGAATGCTATACACTTTGCTTTTAGATACACAAGCAATAGGTGAGCAGATTGAACACAACAAACAAAATGAAGGGGTAAGTAAGCAAATTTGGAGTGATACGGAGATGAGGATAGAACACTACTTTCTTGCTTTTTCTGTGTGGAAAGAAAGGCTTGAAATTATATTAAAAAACAAATACACAAATAAAACATTTTAAAATTGGGGTGGGGGGGGGGGGGAGGGGGAAGAATGAACAAAGGACACTAAACACCAGAAAGTTAAATGAAGACCTTAGCAATTCTTTCTGTAGGATTAGTTCACAGACATACCAGATGGAACTTTCTGTTCTGAAAGTGTTAGAATAGCTGAATCCCTAAAAACAAAGTGGTTCCTACAATGCATAAAAAGCACCCATAAATGTTCAACATAAACAGGACCCAAAAAAGCTAAAAACAGTGCAAACCTATAAAAATTCCTTCCCTGAGAAATTAATCATAACATCATCTAGTACTTTCTTTTATAGGCATAATCTGCCAGTCCAACCGGTCTTCCAGAAGACAGAAGTGTGGAACTGAAACGGTTAAATCAGTAACAGAATAGATACCTTTGCAGGTAGTTTCACAGACTGCTTACACATGGAATAAAAAGTAAATAAGCAAAACCATGCAAGGTCACAATTGACCCCTAATGTAGATCTATATCTTATTTTGAAGATATGCTACGGATGTCTCATTCCCTCCCAGTATATGTGCTTACAGTGCACCACAATTTTCAAGAATAGTACCTTTCACAACAGTGCACACGTTTTCAGATACTCTTGAAGAGTATAAAAAGTAGAACTGTCACAGTTCTGCCTCAGTTCCACTCCTTCAGAAATAGTAATTAATCAGGATTAATAACTAATACACAACTGAAAAAGGCGGTATGTACATGACATGTTAAGTAGTCTTCTTCAGCTGAATTTATTTTCTGTTCTATACAACGTACTTCCAGCCTGAACTCTACAGAAACAGAATTATTCAAATACACACTGAAAAATGCCCAGTATTGATTCCTGGAATGAAAGAATGACTTCCAGATCACATACAGATACATCTTAAGCAAGTTCCTGTTGCCAGTGCCACTCTTTGCTTTGATACAGGTGGTTTCCAAGCATCTCTAGGTTACTCAACCAAGAGTGGAGGAGGGTTACAATTCTGGTACAGAGATGTGTGCTATTTTTGACAGACAATGTGTTGGAAAGAGCAGTAGATGTACTACAATTGTGTCAGCCCATTTTTGGTGACTGCACATAACCGTATGTGAGAGGGAAGGGTGATGACTCCAAGCATGTTTACAAATACTTCCTTCACTAATCTGAATATTCCTATTGGCAATCTCAGCAAATTGATGAAGCCTTAAAGAGAACCTGAAGAACAATGAGGAGGCCCACTGCTAGACTGAAGTGTCTGTATTAACAGTTATTATCAGATGAATGGCATTTCTGGGATCATTTTTAAACATCAGACATTACATCCTTTTTCAGTCACAGTGCATCAAGATACACCAATCTTTGGATGACAGGACTGATAGAATAAGCTAGAAAAGCACCATTTGAAGAAAGTAGTGCATGGAAACATCTGCTTGGAAACAACCAGTGCAAAGTACATCTTTTCTTAACAAGGGTAGAAAATCCTTTCCTGGTATAGATACAAAAAAATAAATAAATAAAAGAAAAAAAAAAAGGATGACAAGATAACAAGTACTGACTACATCTATATCAGAAGCCTAGTGTGTAAAGGAGAACAAGCAAAAACATGCAAGAAAATCTCTTTCAACCAGGTAAAGTGACAAGGAGCTGAGGGAAAGAAAGGTCAGCTCCAACCTAATTAGGTCAAGAATGGCAGAAGGTGATGAGAGTTGCAGGTCTGCCTGCCTTGCTAATTGCTACTGCACAATTTCTTTCTCTTCAGCAGCTGGTGTAGGATAGAAAAAAATTAAGTATTTAACTGGTTTCCCAATTTTTATTTGTAGTGAGACAGCATGATTCATAAATTTCAGACAACTAATAATGAAGTTTATCAGGTTAATATGAGCTCTTCTTTGTCTTTTCTCACCATGAGATTTCACAGCTCTCTTTGAAAAACAAACAGCAGTAAGACTGCAGTAAACACATTTTTCTAATTAGTTTCCCAGTTTTATTTTCTCTACCTTTTAATAGAGGTTCAATTCATATGTGCTATTGCCTGCACATGGCAGGATCTAATTCATTCCAACTATGCAAGTAAAAAAGGGGAGAAAATCCTGCATGTGGAGGATAATCCAGTCATTAATAACCGCAAAGGTACAATTTAATAGAGGCATTAACTGGCTGAAAGAGAAAAAGGATGATAGGAAGGTTTTCATCACTTGCCATCTTCCTTTCCAAAAAGTGTGTGGTCTGAATATTCCTGCAGCTCTGCTGGATACAGAAGACCAAATTCTGCCATGATGAGAGAAATCAGCTGGACTGAAGAGCTCATAATCTGTGTTGTCAATGAACTCTCTTACATTTCTTTAAAAATGGGTGAAATACTACCCAGCTTTTGCAATCAAAGGAAGAAGAAAAATGGAATCCACATCAAGGGTACTCTGATGTAGCCAAAACATTTTAAAAGGCAATACTGTAAATACATGAATGTGTAGTTAAACTGCATTTGATTTTCCAAAGGACATTAAAATCTACAGTAAAAGACTGATTAGCCAAGTAAACAAAAAGGTGAGGAGTGGACTGAGAATACAGTGAGAATCTATTTGAAATAAAATTATGTAGGTATGATGCAAAACCAAAATGTCTGTTTTCAGGGTGAGAGGAACTATGATGATGAATATGGCACAGAGAATAGCTGCTCAATGGCAATGAAGATAAAGTCTGCAAAAGAAACACTCAAAAAGCCCAACACCATAAACTGAAGGAATCTGCAACCACTATACTAGAATTCTGAAGGAAACAGCACATAGAATACACATACAGCAGAAAAGATCTATAAGAAATGTGTCAAAATGAAGGGAATACTGCATTAGACAAGAACTGCAATCTCAAAAAAAATTTCCTACCCTCTCATAAAATCTGGCAATACAAGTTCACTCATTCACTGTTTCCACGAACAAAGATTATTAAAAGCATATTATAGTGTATATATAGGGTATACGAACATTTTGCCTTCCTCTTTCTATCTGCTGGGAAAACTCCCAGCAGTCACCCTCCGATAAAACCAAAGAATTTCAGGAAACTCGGAACTTGAAGAATTCTTTTCCACTCCTGTTTATGTATTTATGTTAGGATGACTTCATCACCACTTCAACTATTTGCACTTATTGTATATTTGTAGTTACTACCTCTCTATTGTACCCAATATCCTAATGGAATATTATCAGCTGTTACTTCAAACCAGCTGTCTCATATTATTCAACAATCTGCATTCTCACATAGAAGCCCATTGTTTTGTTGGTTTGTTTTTTTTTTTTAACATTAAGCAACATTTTTAACATTAAGCAAAATTTCATAATTACCATCTCAAAGACTGTCCGCCTGTTTCTTCTGCCTTTCCCACATTTATTTCAAATAGCCAAATTCCGTCTCTTATCTACCCCAATCTATTGCCATAAAAGCAATATACCAATTAATACACTATCTAGAAGTTAGTGTGGAAAATCAAGCTACCTGTGCCTTTACGATTCAACAAAAATCTGACACTTAAAGAATCAAGGAAAAAAGAAAAAAAGACAAGGTGTGTGTGATGCTAATAAGCACATGCAGTTGGTACACCCTGGATCAAACAGCCAAATTAACAGCTACCAATGGAGGAATTCATCATCCTTGCTAGTGAAATGATGGAAAGCATCCTAGAGGACGCATCCTGCAGTTCCAGAAGCATTTCTGTTAGAGCTCATCTGTGCAGTACATGCAGCACACCATCTAAGTATTTAGTTGCTCTCAAATGTTCTGCACATTATACCTGTATGTCAGGAATTAATATTTTATGTATCCATGGTTAGGCTTGGACCTTGAAAAGCATATCTGATAATTTGCTGTAATAACAGTATTTGGCAGCATTTGACAGTTAGGGACAATATTATAAAACATTCACTCTGTGTAATTACATGCTTGAAATGCTTCCTGAGGAACCGATCCGGTGAGTTTCCACTTTTACTTTGATGCTGAAAAATCCCCCCCCTGTGAATCAGCATCCTTGTTAATTTACATTTTCAAATTATATTTTGATCAACAATTTCTTTCCTTGATTTAGTCTTGAAATCCTCTGTGATCAGCCACACATTGTTCTTTGGCACAGTATCAGTGATGCCCTATAAAATTTGGCCTCCGAATGCTTTTATTTCCTCACCTTGGCTGCTGCGCTTGCAGCATAGGTCTGAATAACCATCAGATTTACTAAAGCTTCTTATAACCAGAGTGAAATGGAACTGACATTGCCTGGAACATATCTAATAAGGAATGCAAATAAATCTGTGCTCAAAAAAAAATGAATGCCAGGGTTTTCTCAGCTCTCTTCCCGTGCTGGCAGTCAGTATCTCCAAGGGACAGTGGAGTAGCTGACTATCATTTCATCAAACCTCAAAAAAACCCTCTCATGACAGTTTCTGAAAAATGGTGCTCATTAAGTAGAAAGCTGCACATCTCCTTTTTAATGAATTAAACTCCTTTTGTTTTCATCTCCAGAGCTTTTGTCATGAGTTTGCAATTGTCGATGCTGAATCCATCCAAATACAGTTGAATACACTTTAAGCCACACTGTTTTCAAACCCATACACATCTTTGTTTAGGATAATGGAAATTTCAATAAAGGTGTAGGCATGTTGTTATCCAATTGGTCATAACTGCCTCACACAGGAGAAGTATCTGCTCTTTGCTATCCATAGTTCCAAGTTCAGCCAACAACATAATTTCTGATACTTAGAAATTTTTTTGCCTTGTCAAATTACAATTGCAAAGCAGAAGTGGAAGACAGACCTGCTAAGAAATCTTCGTGCTAATGCTGTATGTTTAGGTGCTGTGCAGTGATTTATGATTTTATAGATGTAGTATGCATCTACAAAGCACACTTCCACATGCTTTTATGTATTATGCATATGTACACTCTTCTCAGAGCAAATTATTTTCCCCTCATGCCCAGAAAGAAATAGAGGGGACATAACATACTTTTCTTTTTTGAGTGGTTGTCCAGACAGATATACACATCATGGAGGACTGTGAGAATATAAGCTCAGAGTAACCTACCTGGAGTGTCTGTATCTTCACAGAGACTGTGAAATATGTTACACTCCTCAGTTCATTTCCCCCCAAATGAAAAGCTCTGTAAAGGAGGACTCAGTCATAATCAGATTATAAGGAGTTCAAACTCAAGAAGACTGGACATATGGAGGATCCAGATCTAACAGAAGAACGGGTAGAAAAAAAGTTTAACATTCAAAATGAAATAAAATTAAAAAATGAAACAACAGTCCAAGTCATATAGTTAGGATGGCATGAACAACATGGGTTTTAAACAAAGCTTAACTGATCTAGAAAAAAGTCATGTTACAAGAAAGCTTCTATGGCTATGGCCACTGAAGCAGGAACAGATTGTGCTACCTAATAGAGTATCTGTTTCAGTCTGGTTTCTTTTGCCAAATAAATCCATCCCACATGAACCACTGCTATGAGCAAGAACCTTCTACAAAGAGTGGGAACACAGTGAGCACATACAAGCCTGTGAGATGGCTATCCTGAGCTTGAGATAAGCACAGAGATCACCATCAGCAAATAAGGAAAGACAGACTCATTAAACTTCAGCAAGTGCCTTTTGTATCACATATACCAGCATTTGGTTTTCAGTGAGTAGGACGCACAGAATTAAAGGAGGCAGAGGGAAAGAATACGACAGTCCTGTTGTCCCAAACATTTGTATTGTCATCTAGTTTGCACGGAAAGGATATTACATATCACTTTTTTATTATTATTATTACATATATACACTTTTTTTCCTGTGTCTGAGGCACAGAGTTTCATCCTAGAATTAATCCAAGTCCTGACTAAACTAGAATTAAAGCCAACAAGTAACATCTGCATACTGATGTCATTTACAGTCTGACCAGAAAAAGTAGCTGAGACCATCTATCAGAATATCTGAAGTGTGAAGGAGGCAAACGTCAGCCCTTCAGTGAGTTGAACCTGCTCTTTCATTTCCAAAGACTGACTGCTCCCTTACAGTGAAGAGGAAAACATTAAAAACTCTACCAATTAAGCATATTGTAATAACAATGGATCTCACTGCTTAAACGTGACTTGGCAGATGTTCATCTTTCCTGTTTGATTCTGAAACTATCTGTTGTAAACCTCCTTTCCTGAAGAAATGTTATTAGTTCCCCAATTAGCAGATAAATTTCATCCTCTAAAGTACCTGGTTGTGAAAAGACATCACAAAAAAGGTCCTTTGGAACAGAAACGTTTCCAGCTTGCACTAATATCAAAACATACACAGTTTAAAGGAGCAGCAAATTGAGCTGTTGCTTCCATCATCAAGACACAATGGCATAAAAAGTGAACAACTGGGAGATATAACAGCAGAAGCTTCCTCAAAAGTAATAGTGACAGGGAGAAACAGAAGGCAAGGAAATACATGAAATTTTCTTGAATACATGTAGTAAAAGTCAAATTCAAATAGGCCTACGAAATGTAATGAAAAAATGCTGCCAAACTGAAAATTAGAGGGACAGTGATAAAACTTTTACAAGCTGTTGTAACAAAATTAAATAGTTCTGGTTGCATCTTGCTTCACAAAGTTAGATGCTAACAAAACAAACAGACCAAGCTTTAGATAACCCGACAGATAACGAAACCACCAAATAGTTACCTAATTTTTAATGCCTGGTTATATGCACAATGACCAACCAAGAAAAACCAACACACTGACAGTCATTCAAGAATTAAGACTAATTTGTTGGAAAGCTATCAAAAATCACTGTAAGTGAAGTGAGAGCACAGTAAGCCATATATCAGTGTTTCAGGATCTTCAGTACATAAAAAATTTCCTAAGTGACAATTGCAGCAAGGATGATAAAATTTGATTCTGCACATTTGAATTCCCACTGAAACTAACTTAGACATTCCAACATGGTAAGAAGAGCCTCCATAATTAACTTTCTCCACAATTTTTACCCTGTAATATATTTTTATATTTAAAACAAATAATAATCTATTTATTTCTTCCAAATTTATCAATATTTCTTGGAAAGTATATCTGTGCTTTTATTATTAACTTTATTCAAAAAATTTACTTTTTGAAAAAAATCATTGCATCACCTTGAAATTGGATTTACAGACTGATAGTATTTGGGTAAAATTCTTCTTGAACTACAGAATAAAAACTAGGATAACTACATTGATTGTATCCATTTTACAGAAGTCAGGCTGTTCAGTGTTCTTGTACGCAACTGGCAGAATGCCAAGAGATTAACAGGAGGATACCCTCTGTTCCTACGTTCCATCAAATAAAGTTAAGGGCAGAGCTACAATCGGTTTGTAGCAACAAGCTTATCAGTAATGAAGATTTCTTATCAACTCAATACACACAAATACTTTTAAAGAATAAAACATATTTTCCTACAACATTCTAATTTGGTAACCTTGTTTTCCACACAAGAGGATTCAATCTCCCCGAGTCACAATCGTACCTCGTCACAAACAAAATCCCAGCATCAGTTAATCTGAATATCAGCTGTGGGGCTTAGTTGATACACATAGTTCTAAGCTCTCCCGAAAAATGCCCTTATGTCCTGAATTATCTTATAGATGAACTTTAAATGAACAAATCAAAAACTTACCCGAATCATCATGACTGAGCATCTGATGTTGTGAATTGTATCATAAACCTTCTTAGAAACATCCACGAATTGGTTATCATCAAACAGGTGTACTGTATTCTTGCTTAAGCTCTCCAGTGCAATATTTACTTGACTAATGAACTCCGGAATCACTATTAAAAACAAACAAACAAAATAAAAAATTCACAACAGATAAAAACAAAATTCAGTGAGGCCAAAGAGGATAAAACCTCTAATTTTTCTTTCTGGTGAGCTTCCAGTCACATTGATTAAAATGCTCTTTTTAAAAGCATTATCATATTAATGTGGCTGGTTGTAAGCAGGAGCACATCAGAGTGATAAAAATGCATTTGGCACGCATGTAAGCTGTCAATAGTTAGTACTGAAGAGCAAGAAAAAAAGGTGTAAATGGCAATACTCCTAAAATCTTGCCACTGATTTCAACAGCAGTATCACCCAAGGACCTCACTCAAAGTTGAAACTACTCTTCACCTATTTCACAATCTACTTTCAGTCTGAACCAAAACATAACTACTTAAAGATCTTTAAAATAAAAAGTATCAAGTGTCACTTGGACATACCACGGGAGCTGACCCTTGTTTTCTTGAATCAAACAAAAAATGTAAATTTTCAGTTAGTTGGCACTACTTTGCTTAACACACTGGTACCACTGCATCTCCCTTCACCCTTCAAACAAAATCAAAGCAAAGGATACCAAACCCAGAGAATACAATGAGTAAAGAGAGCGCAGCCTGAAAATCCATCGTATCCTCAAATAAGTATAGTTCATACTCGTGCAACAAAATTTCAAGTACTTCTTCCTATCACTTAGAGGCTAGAGACACAGAAAAAACAGGAAGGAAAGAGATAGGTATTAACTTATGTAATATTCAATAGGAATAATATATACATGAGAACCAGAAGCTGTTTTCAGGCTCTGTGTTGGTTTCAACTAAGAGTATATTATGCTTTCCATCCCTTCCTTCACAAAGCAAATCCAGGGATAAAGTTGATTATAGATATAAGACCTCAGAAGTCTCTCTTTCAGAAGAAACAGGTATCCATTTTTAAGACAGTTGCTTATCATCAGCAGCATTTGCATGCACAGACAATACAAAAAGACAAAACTCAAATTCTAAAACATATAAATAACAATCTCCTAGTAAAGTACAATCATGTTCTGATATTTCACTTATGCTGTCAGAGGGTATCAAACAATTCTTATTATTTTGACATTTTTCCTGTATCTGACTTGGTAATTCCCTGAAATCCATGACTCCAGCCTTGTTGGTTTTAGAGTTCTGAAGCAAAAGACTACAAAAAGAGGTTTCCTTGGACGCATGACTTATTCAGGGCTTAGTGACATCAAAAATTCTTTACATCATACATTCCTAAACGGTTTATGCACCTCTCTTAAACATACTCTGCACTACATTGACTAGAATTGTGTTAATAATGAGCATATTTCATATATTCATATATTCTTTCATATATTCTGGTTTATTATTCTAAGCAACCTAAAAAGAGGCAAAAAGGAAATACAGGATAAAAATGGACTGAACTAGATTTATTTTTTCAACTAGTCAGAAAGAAAATGAAAATCTGAAAAATTGTAAGCAACCTTAAAATTTCAAGTACCATAAGCTTGAGAAGTAACACTTTCATGATTTTAACATTTAAGTATTCTTTATGAGCGCTACTCTGAAAGCAATGCCTCCTATATTATGTTGGCCTATGATGTCACAGGTGGTTGCTAGTGGTACAGCAGTAGAGGCTGAGCCTTCCCGACAGTATTCCCTTGCATTGTGTTGCTGTGTGACAGATGGAAGAAGAGGGGCAGTCTGACAGAATGGTGTCAGACATAGAAGCATAGACAAAGCAAAGGTGTGGAAATGAATTTCTTTATGCAGAAAAAAATGGCACCTACTGACATTCACCACTTGCTGAACCCTTATGGAGATCAAACAGCGGATATGAGCACAGTGAGGCAGTGGGCACTTCAGTGGCGACAGTGACAGCGACCACCTGCACTAGTGAAGATTTTAACAAGCAGGCTCTTGTTCATGACCGGCAAAAATGCATACCTAAAGGTGGTGACTATATTGGAATAAATGTTTTGTAGCTGAGAATTTTCTGTATTGAATAGTGTCATTGTGCTCTTTGAACCTTTTGTAGTTTCCATGGAAATAAATAGGAGGTATTGCTTTCAGAGCAACATAAGAGCACATCATATTTTATTTAGGTTTTGCTACAATTTTTCTTTTTTCTCAACAAAAATTATGGGAAAATACCTGTAATCCTGCCTTTCCTAAGGGGGAAGACTTAAGAAAAAAATGTTTCAAGAAATACTAGTATGGTCCATCAGCAACTCTGAATGCCCCCAAATTAACTTACAGACTTCATGACACCTGCACATTTCTAGAAATTACTCTTTTTTATTTCGCTAATTCTTCTCTTGTTTAAATAAACAATTATCTTGGCCTTTTTTTGTGGTCCTTTCCTCCTAGACCTCTCTGGACCTTGCCATCTCCAATAAAAAATAACTAACGAACTAATTATATTTTAATAGAAGTCGTGACCAAACTCTTAATTCAAAAGCTAACACATCAGTATGCCATAATCACAAAAGGTAACCTGGAAAAGTAAATATTACTTATCAATTTATTCCCATTAGCAGCACTGTGCCTGCTATTTTTAGTAACAAAATCAGGAGAACTTGTTTTACAGAGAAAGGCTTCTATGAGTAGAAAAAATAGAAAAGGAAAGTCCACAGTATCCCGTCAGTGAGTAATAAGGGCAGACTGGCAACAGCAGACAAGGAGAAGGCTGAGGTACACCAGTACACCCAGGTCTTTTTCAGCAGGGCTGCTCTTAAACCTTTCATCCCCTTGTTTGTAATGGTAATTGGTAACGGGGGTCACATCAGCGGATAAGGGAAGAGTCACTACGGTCATCTACCTGGACTTCAGTAAGACCTTTGACAGAGACATGGGTCTGTGGAGCCCATCCAGAGAAAGGCCACCAAAATGATCTAAGGCATGGAATGCCTCCCCTGTGACAACAGGCTGAGAGAGCTGGGGCTGTTCAGCTTGGAGAAGAGAATGCTCTGGAGAGACCTGAGAGGAGCCTCTTAGTATCTAAAGGAGGGCATATGAAGGAAGGGGACAGACTCTTTAGCGTGTCAGTTATGACAGGACAAGAGGAGATAGCTTCAAACTAAAAACGAGGAGATTTAGATTGGATACAAGGAAAAATACGTTATAAGAAGGGTGGTGAAGCACTGGAACATGTTGTCCAGAGATGTGGTGGTTTTCCCATACCTGGCAACATTCAAGATCAGGTTGGATCAGGCTCTGAGCAACCTGATCTAGCAGTAGGTATCCCTGTTCATTGCAGGGGTTGGACTAGATGATCTTTAACGGTCCCCTTCCAACTCAAAAGATTCTACAATCCTATGAAAACATGAGACATTCTACAAGCACCTTTTAACATACTTGAATTAAATGATTAAGATCACTCTATCAGCAACCAAGATGGCTCAGTATCAAAAAAGCAACAGTCTCTATAGTTAAAAATGTCAACGTATATGCAGAGTTCATCTAAAAAATGCCTTAAAGTCAACCTATAACACACATAGACATGAACTTTTCATAGCCCTTATAAAAAAAATCCACTGATCCTTGACACTAACCCTATTTTTTAAATATACTTACAATATTATAATTTCTATCAATAAGACCACATCTAATGATAAAAAATACATTAGTTTTGTATAAAAAACCGTTACTATAGATCCAATTACCCAGCATCCTGCTAACATTTAATCACATTCTTGGCTCATCGGTTCCTTTCACGAGGTACTTTTTTCATTATGAGGAAAACTCAGGGCAATAGAATAGCAGAAGGCAGAATCTTTAAAAAACTTTTTTTTTCTCCTTAGAAAATATTCCAAAAAGCTGAGTTCATTATCTCACTAACCTCCTCCAAAATATCTTCTGAACTTTAAGAACCTAATTTAAAATCTACTTACACCACTGGGGGTCTTGCTTTGATTTCAGTAGGTCTGAGAATACAGCAGGATGGATCTGGGAATTTTATTAAACCACATACAACACGTTAATTGACATGTTTTCTTAAATACAGGAATGACATAGCCCACCAAGTGTATCTGAAATTCCACTTATGTTCTAACAATAAAAACTTCTTATTTCAATTTCCAAAACATATACTGTTGATTTTTCTGATTTTTGTAGGTAAAAACTGTAAGGAGATGTCGATTACAA
Source organism: Perdix hodgsoniae (assembly GCA_035772895.1). NCBI lineage: Eukaryota > Metazoa > Chordata > Aves > Galliformes > Phasianidae > Perdix > Perdix hodgsoniae. Next base: position 749,585 of record JAPSGF010000046.1, on the reverse strand, counting down.
GCAATAAATTAAAAAAAAAAAAAAAAAAAAAACTTATCCTTTTAATACATACATTTCCAAACTGCTAGCTTTATGTTTTTGATGCTTTCTTTTAATGTTTTAATAACAATTATTAAAAAAAAAACAAGGTAGTTTTTTTACTTTTAAACTTTAAATTTTTACATGCAGTCCAATATAGCTCAGGCAAGCCCAAAGATTGGACACTGATGTTTTAATAGATTATAATAAATTTTCAGTAGTCTCCTGATGTTCCTATTTAAAGTAAGGTTATACAAAGAAAGGAATTACAGCATACATTTAAATCTTGACCACATTAAGTGCTATGAGTCAAGCAGCAAAGACATAAGCATACCTTTCACATCTTAGGTTAACATTCAAAAAAAAAAAGAACATTATTAAAGTAAAAAAAATTAAACAAAATTAAAAAGTACATCAGCAAAGCAACAATTACCTTTCTAGCAAGGAAAAAAAAATTGTACAGTAGCAGAATTTATAATTTTTTCTCTTTCTGCCTTTCAAATTTACTCGATACCTGTCAACATAGCCTGAGCTTAAGTTTGATCAGGTTTATCTAGGTTTGATTAAAACTGAGAAAGTCACAAAGCAAAGGAACTTCAACTTTACCCTCATAAGGATATTTGTCAATATGATAATTCAGAAACCCTACGTTAATCTGAACAAGCGTCCAGGCTGGTTCATTTTTATTAGTGAGTACTACCAGGATTGAAAAATTTTGTTCTAAATATGCCCTTCATCTTCAGCAAGAAGTTAAAGTGAGTACTCTCCTTTGGCAGAATAATCACAGAGTTGTGGGAAGTGGTGTGTATCTTGAATTTTTTATTATCACCCATAATATGATCATCTACCATGAAAGTCACTTTGTTGTGTATAGACAGTTTGCTCTCAGAAGATTTTAGTGGTTTCCCAATTGCAGGAATTCACCTAAATTCAAAGGCATAATGGACATCAAAAGTGTAAGTGAAGTGTGGCCAAAAGGGTTAGAAACACTTATTTCATCTTGCCCTTTGAGACCAAGTAATATTTCTCACAGCCCATGATTTAAAAATAAGTATCTACAATTTCTTCTAGAGTGGTACCTAAGAATTTAAGTTTGTAACAACAGACCTGTATAGTCTTGTAAACTCAATTTGAATGCTATGTATAACTACACTTAATGTCATTGCAATCTGCAGTGGTTTGCGGAGGACTATTAAAATAAATAAATGATCAAATAAAATCCACCTGAGCTAATGCAGCTGTGCTGGCTAAGGCACATCATCTGAAATACATGGGCTTATTCTGACATAAGCTTGAGTTATAACACCCAAGCTATGCTATTTGGAATGGAATAAACTTTAATGAATGATGAAGACACCTTCATTATGTGTATTCAAAAATACATTAAAGTAATAATGGAATTACTCTATACAAAGATGATTCTGCACTCACTGCAAAGGGTTGAACTGAGTACCATTGTCTTTTGAAACTCCAATCATCTATGGTTTTATTACAAATCAACGCAATACAATGCTAATATGAATTAGATTAAGCTTTTTCTAAACTTTATTCTATTATTGTACAGGCAGTTTCAAGACTACTAATATTTCTCTGACACAATGCCAAATTGGTGACATTTAACATTTTAATGTTAACACTGTGCCAAAACACTTGCAGAGATATGTACACACATACATAAAGAGCATGGAAGTTTTATGAATGTGCTTTCCATACATCCCTCCCTTCATACAAACCTCACTAGCAATACAAACTGGGGAACTGAAGGGTTGAGAGCAGCCCTGCTGAAAAATACCTGGGAGTACTGGTGAACAGAAAGCTGGACATGAGCCAGCAGCGTGCTCTCACAGCCCAGAAAGCCAACCATACCCTGGGCTGTATCAAAAGAAGCATGGCCAGTGGGACAAGGGAGGTGATCCTGCCCCTTTACTGTGCACTGGTGAGTCCTCAGCAGCACCGCACCTGGATGTGGAGTCCTCAGTACAGGAGAGATGTAGAGCTGTTGGAGCACATCTAGAGGAGCACCACAAAAATAGTGCATGGAATGGAACCCCTCTCCTTTGAGAACAGGCAGAAAGAGCTGGGGCTGTTCAGCCTGGAGAAGAGAAGGCTGCAAGGTGACTTGAGAGCAGCCTTTCATTATCTGAAGGGGAGCTACAGGAAAGAAGGGGACAGTCTCTGTAGCAGGATCTGTGTTGATAAAACAAGGGGAAATGGCTTCAAGCTTAAAGAAGGTAGACCTACATTTGGACATAAGGAAAAAGTCTTTCACAGTGAGAGTGATGAGACATGGGAGCAGGTTGCTTAGAGATGTGGCTGATGCCTCACCCTTGGAGACTTTCAAAGTGAGGTTGGATCAAGCCCCAGGCAACCTGATCTTGCTGTGCATGTCCTTGTCCACTACAAGGGAGTTCACTACATGACCTGTAAAGGTTCCTTCCAACTCTAAGGATGCTATGACTCTAAGAAATCATTTGTTTTATAATCTACTAATAGAGAAATTCTAAAAAAGTAATAAGTCAGTGTGCTAAATCTGAATTGAAAACACTTCTAGGCAGTATATTTTCTATATTCCAAGTGATTATCTTAATCTTATTCACTTCTCTACAGTCGAATTTCTCTCCCGACTTATTTCCTATACGAATACACACGCATATGGAAATCAGGAAAAGTGAAAAAAATATCACACAAAAATATCATGCATATATGGACAGTCCAATTTGAAGAGATCATAAGATGAGACACTGACAAACCTTAAGACTTGTTAAAAAATAAAATATATTTTAAAGGTTTGAGGCTAGGGGGGCTAGGCAGGAAATATCGATGGGAATACCAAAGTTCCTGAGGAAATAATAGAGGTAGGCTACGCTGGATGAGTATGGATAACACCTTGTGTCTTTCAAATCTGTTAGCCTGTGCACCTTCCCCTCTCTTTACTGTTCTTGTACAGCCTGTCAGTTGCATGAAACACTGCAGATCACAGTTAAGGCAATGCCTGCAGTTAAACCCCACAGTTCTATGCTTTAGCTAGTGACTTCAGGGGCTCTTTATGCCCCCACTGCACAGATGTCCAGACAAAACATGGGCAGAAGCTTCATTCTGAGGAGGAAACAGACTTCTTGAGGTATTAGTAGCAGGTCAAAGCATCTAGAAGAGCAGAAAAATACTCTGTGATGAAACAGATAATCTACCTTTCCAAAAGCTCTCTACCTACTTCATTTTGCTTGCCACACTCATGGACAAGCTGATCATGAGATCTCAGATGAAGACGACATTTACCCCCAAGACATACTAGTGACAAATTTCTCAAAAGAGAATTTAATTTGTTTTCCATTCCTTAGGAGACAGTCCAGTTCTTGTGCATCTGATCAGTTCCTTATCACTGCAAGGCATCCAGATGCTACAGAAACACCCACTCCTCCAAAATTCAGTTCACAGTACATAACAGCATGACCTCTTTTAATCTAACTGAAGCCACAGGGCTTATTTTTCAGGTGTCTGCTCTAAACAGAATGTTCTGTTGTACACAGAAGCCAAAACTAGTGAATAAGTCTGTAAGTCTTACTAAGTATGTAAGTATACATATATACACACATATATATACACATACACACGTACATATGAACCCTATAACTGTATACATAATTCCTAAGTTTATTTCATGGACACACAGAGGTTTCTGTTTAACTTTAATTCAATCCAATTATGAACTACCATGAAATCTCTATATGCACGTCCTTGCCTTGAAGCTAGTAGTCTCATGAAGCAGCATAACAAAGATTGGTGAGCTGAAACACATGAAAACGTTTTTTTGCCACACTAGTTTTGAGCTAGTTCAGTGCTCTAGTTCAACATGCTATCAGGCAGGAAAGGCAAAAAGCTAGCACTGGTACAACCAAGGCAGTAGGAAAAGGCACATGAAGATATCAGGCATAACTGCCATCCACAAAAGCTGCACTAAGCACTATTTGAAATGACTGAATTAAAGCCTCTATTTCTATGACTACAGTTGTTGCCATTGATTTTCAACGAAGTTTTTCCTCACTGGCTTTTTTACATTCAAGGTCCAGGTTCTGCCAGCAGGGAGCCTACTAACATGTCAGGCAAATTTGAAAGGCTGAACAAATACTGCCAAACTGGGACTGTTCAAATGTACCAATTAGGACAAATCACTAAGAAAATAGAAGAAATGCTATGGGGAAGTCCCTTTATTATATTTTAGAAAAGTTATCTTAACAGAAAACAGTTTTTCCTTAACTTAGGACAGGAAAAGAAATCTTGATGTTTCAAATCTCAATGGAACTTTCAGTAAATAAGCATTATACTACATATTGCTTAAGCCATGGACTGACAGTAAGAAAACAACGAACTGTGAAACTGCCACACTGCCAGGCATATTATAACATGCTGTTTATTATAGGTTTAATATAATAATCTCTATTGACTTTGAAATCATTAGAAAACACTTAAAGGGGAGCATATAAAGATATATATATTAAGGTATGTAGGATTATTTTTGTCTTAAAAAGGATGACATTTTAAGAGGTCCCTTGGACGCTATGTAAAAATGTAAATGCATTCAAAAAGAATTCCCTTTTTGACCTAAAACAGAACTTGTATGTAAGCAAACGGAGCTGAAGAAATGCGTTAAGGTCTCTGCCATGTGCATCAGCTCAACAACAAATGTTGATCTGGTTGGGAGTACTGGAAAAAAGACAGAATTCACTTCACACCACTATACTAGGATACATGAATCTGAGAAACAGACAACCTGGAATATTAATATTAATTATTAATATAATATATTCCCAAGTTTTGCTTGAAGTTTTACACATTAATATTGCTATGAGTAGATTTGCTCACATACTTGCTTACAAATCCTGAGATTACAAAGAGTTATATACGCTGAGACTAACAGTCAGCTCATTCCACGTTTACTGTCATACGCAGGAAACAGTGGCTGGCATTACCCTGGCCTACAATGCCCTGAGCTTGTATCTCTTTAGAGCATCTTCTCTTCAGAAGATCCCCCACAGCATTCAGGCCCTGCCCAGTAAGAAAGGAATTCCACAAAACAAAACAACCTGTTCCTGGGTTGTGGTGGATTTGTTCCGAATGATATCTATTGTAACATTCCAGTCATGTTCCCTGTGACTGCTGTAGAAAATCCATGATTTTAAACAAAGAAAAAAAAAACTGTGCGGAATTATTATTTCACCTTTTAACTGATACTTCACAGTTTTTGAGTATTCAAAGACTAGCATCATTTATTTTCTTCAGTGCAACATTAATGCTTCCTGTACAACTTTACCTTTCTATTAAACTGCATAAACACTGTATGTACACATCCACACTCCCATATACATGGAAGACGAGAGAAAAAAAAAGAGATCTGAGAGGTAGTACAATCTCTTTCTCTTATTGCTTGCAACTAGAAAAAAAGAAATCTATTCTAAAGCAGTAGAAAGAGAATTAGCAGTCTACAATAAGGAAAATAATCTGCAGGGATGCGAAGAACTCTGACTAATCTGTTTCCAGCACTTGTTCCCATTATCAGTATGACAGGAGACTGCTCTCACTGGTTTTTCTCTACTTTTGTCATAGTAAAGCAGACTCTGATTTTTAATACCTAGGATCTAATTTCTTTTCCAATTAAAAGCTGTTATAGTGGGTCAGATATGGAAAGTTACTGTTTTCATTTCAACTGTAAGGAAGACAGTTAATTGAATTTAAGCACGCCGAACTATTGGAGAAGTCTAGCTTGAACAATAAAAATCAATGAACAAACACTAAATATCTGTCACTAAATCTCTCTAAGTATCTCTCAGCTCAGCTTAATTTAAAATCACAGGAGAGTATTTTTAAATACTAACAGTATTTTTAAATACTAAGTTGTATTCTCTTCCTTAATCTTTCCCCGACAGTCTATGTTTTGTTATATGTCTTATTTGGAAAAATGAGTTTATAAAAATAAAATGAACTGACAACTGCTTTTATAATCACAGTTATGGAAAATACAGTGATGAATCAGGGAAAAACAATTAAAATTGGTCTTCAGGTAATAGTAAATCTCAAGAATGTATATGAGACAACACTACATTCACCAACATGAATGGATACATGGAAATTCATCCTGGAAAACTGATTCTGTGAAGAAGTTAGTGATCAGAAGATTATTTATGAATGACAGATATGTGAATTTTACAAAGACCCAAGAGAAACACACAATGAGATTTCACCTTGCATGGTTGGAAAGGAGGAAAAAAAATATATATATGGCTTAGGATGTATAGGAATATGCATGCAGAGATTCGCACTGAAGTTACACGGGTAACGTTTGGATGGCTCTAACTCTATGGTGTCTGAATTCCTTAGCTTGTGAGATGTGGATGTCTTGAATCTGCAGCAAGACTTTGCAAATGATACTGTAATGATAACAGTAAATTTAAGAAACTAGAAAAGAAATAACTGATCACAGGGCAAAGGATAAAAGCTTCCCATAGCTTCAAAGCTGAAAGTGGTGGGAAAGAAATCCAAAGTGAAAGGCAGCTGCTCTGAGCAGCAGTTAGTTAAGCATGTGGTGTCTCAACAGATCAGCAGGGGCAAAGACTGCTATTCACAGGTACTTTCAAGTTCATATACCTTGAAGAGTTATTTAAGTATGATAAGCTGTGGCATCTTTCATTTCCTTAATGCTCCATATACAGATCACTGGACAACAATTCATCTCTGCTAGCACATACAGTAAGATTCATGTAGTTTTAAATTATGACTGTTGTTAACACAGACACATTTATAAAGAGAAAAAGCCAGTACTAGTGTTACTCCAACCAGTTAAATCTTTTTCAAACTCTAACAGCCTCCAAACAGATAAATGCAAAGATAGGAAAGGGAGCAAGCCTTTACATTAGACTCAAAAAGGAAAGTATGGGACACGCTGCCTTCTGTTACTGCCTTTGCTCAACTCTCCCCAAAAGGTCTCGAAATGCTGAGCTCCTTTAGGTGCATAAAAACAGTGCAGAATGGGATTTAGCATTTGATACCTCACTCAGATATAATGTAACACAGTGATAATACATCTTTTGAAATAGTACCCTACCATTCCACAAAATAGTGATAGGGAATGAAATGGTTCAGAAAAGGCTCTTAATGACAGAAATGAAAACAAAGATTTGAAGAGGACCAAAAAGCAGAGAAGCATCTAATTTTCTGTACGTTGAGCTAGACTTTTCACTCTATATTGAGCAGTGTTAATGGAATGGAAGTTCTGGTAATAGAAAGGAGTCTTCTTCAGAACAAAACATCTTTTGTCACTTACACCACAGTGGCAAAGAAATTCAAGATCTCCTTTTGTCTTGTTATAAATCTGCAGACATAATTTAAACTAAATTGCATCATTTTGGAAAAGCAAAAAAACAAACAAACCATATCTGATGTGCACATCAGTCTTCTCTAGACTTTCTTACTGAAATCCATTAAACTTTTAATCAACTCAAAAGTGTCAGGATTTTTGTTCAAGAACCCTGCATCTCAGGGTGGTCTTTGTTAATTATTGCATTCAAAGAGCACATCACTTTCAGCAGCTGCAAGGTTGATTACACCAACCAACCTAATGCTGACTGATAACAGCTTTGTCTAATTTTCTCCATCTCACTATATTCTTTCTGAGATGTAACTACTGACACTTTTCAAGCTCTACTTTACAGCGGGGAACTGGGCACTTCACAAAAATCTCTAAACTGCAAGTGTAAGAAAGAAAAATAGGAAGAAATGATCTAATCCTGCCTCACTACCACAAGGACCCTTTGTGTCTGAAGTAAGATGTTACTTAAGCCTGTAATAGATAAAAGAGTGGCACATATGCTTTCAGTAAAACAATAAACCAAATATGCAGTGTTCTGACTAGTGGTTCATACCATTATTTTTCGCATCTTATTTGTTTGATTTGCAACATAGAACTGCCAATACAATCTTGCTAGTCTGTAGTTTTCTACAAGCAAAGTAGATGGGGGAGGGAGGGGAAACGGGAGGAAGGCAGAAGTTTTATTTTAAGGGGAACAAGTCCAGGTCACAAATTTGCAAAGGAACTGTTACTCTGTACCCTAGCATTAGCACGCTTTGTATGATCCTCAACATTTTTCCTTATCCAGTCACTTTTCTTTGCAGGTTCTAAAACCTGCAAGATTGCTGTTTTTTTATATATATTTAATGGAGGAAAAAGAAACACACTGTTGATTTTGTGAAGTGTGCAAAATCATACTTTATGCAATTCATAAAGATAAAATACAAAAATACTAAAAGCCAAGCCTTCCACCCAAAAATCTGATTTTTATATCTATCTTTATTTCATACAACTTGTATCATTTGAGACACTGCAATGGCAAAAATTATAAAACATTGGTTTAATAAATAACACTTTAAGAGTAGAGACTGTATTTTATAAGACTTCTCAATAATAAATTTGTCGACACAGAAGCTTTAAAAAGTAAATGTACACCCTCTAGAGTACCAAACATAACAGGCCCTTGAGCCAGATATATACCTTCAACAGTAGACTACATGCACTACTCAGTTACTGGGAAAAAAAATAATAATAATAAAAAAAGAATAATAGAAATCTCAGATTTATAGGATCATCGAGGTTGGAAAAGACTTCCAAGATCATCCAGTCCAACTGTCCAGCTATTGTCAATATATCCCCACTAAACCACATCCCTCAGCACAACATCTAACTGTTTCTTGAAAACCTCAAAGACAGTGATTCCACCACCTCCCTGGGCAGCTCATTCCAATGCCTACCCAATCTTTCAGAGAATAAATTTTTCAAAACATCCAACCTGAATCTGCCCCTGGCACAACATGGGGCCAGACCAACCTGTGAGCAGTAACAAACAGGCTTTCTGCTCAACTCTGCTAGGAGAATTAAACTTAGAAAGACACATGTAAAGGTGCACTTGAGCTCAAATGAAATCACTGATGACCTCTCTGTTTGTCTCTCCTGGAAATCAGAAGACAAGACTGCCACATTTGTTTGCCCTGGGCACTAAGAAATACCTACCTGTAAAATCGTCAAAGCTTTTACAAATGAATTACTACTTCTCAACGGTGAATGAGATGATTTTGTATCTATAAGATAAACTGAAAGAACAAAGGAGGGAAAAAGTTATTGTTTTAGCGGGCCACAACACATAGCTATTTGTTGGAGTTAAATGAAAAAATCCTACCATAAAAGTTATGGACAGTTGTTTTCTGAGTGTTGATAAATGTTTTTGTGTGAGATTAGATTTAAAAAAAAAATTAATGAAGCATGAAATGTATGCCTTACATTATAAGCCATGTAAAAATGCAAGGAAAAGTATATATTAACCTTCCAATATTTTACACAAGTTTTTAAGTAGTAAAACAGCACTGTTAGTCAACTGTATTAATTCAGTGAAAATACAGTGGGGTTCCATAATTCACACTGTTTCTTTTCCTCATTATAAGATGCTTTATTTTGCAATAAATTCAGCCTCCAAACAAAATCTAATCACACTTGGACACTGTACAAGGAGTTCTTCCTGCACTGTGATGACAGTGTGAAGTACATTGTGAAGTCAGAATGTAAGGCTGTAGTTTTAAAAACTGAGCACATGCAGCTGGGCCACTTTCCCAACATTCTAATCCTGCTGACAATAACTTGGTCAACAAAATACTAACAACAGACAACAATCTAAATATTTTATTTTGAAATGTTGCCATTTATTTTGGTACTGAACTAGAAATAGTGTCTTTTTAGAAATCCGGTTCCCCTGGGTATATATTATCATCTTACAAAACCTGAAAATAATTGAATGAGCCAAAAGGGATACTCCCACACAAAATTCCCAACTTTCTTTGGCACAAAGAATAAACATTACAAAATACAGCGACAAACATAAGAAGTGAACTGTAATTTTCTGCAGAACCAGATTCTTTGTTTTTCAGATGTGTTAGCAAACACAGAAAAAACTGCCTTTGCCAAAACACACTAATGGAAAAAAGGTCACTGTTTTTTAGTACAATGTCTATTAAAGCAGAGTAACTGCAATAATTTCATCAAGAATAATTACACTTCATGGAAGACTGATGACATTTAAAAGGCAAACACAAGTAAAAGACAACTCATTAAACACTAACACCCGAAGCTCTTAATTACAGTAAAATACCAATGAACATGCTTTATGGTCAACTGTAAGACTTTTTTTTTATTTTTCCCCCAAATACTGCCAGATAAATATCGCGTCTAAACTTGGAATTAAAAGCAAGTCTCAAAATGATTCAGAAAAACCACCTTCATGACAAACTGTGCATCTAATTCCTGTCTTCAACACCTTACTGTACTCTGCACTGGTACTCTACCTATTTTTATTTATTTATTTATTTTGTCTACCTTAATAATGAATGCTGGTAAAATTAATAAACAGAACCGAGACAAGGCTTTTGAGACATAATCCAGTAGAGCTGCAGTAATCATTCCCCTGATTTTAGTGTGTTTGAAATTCGGTCTTAAATGCTGAATCAGTAGCACCAGCAGCTACACAAAAACTTTCATTATTAAAACATGGTATTCCTAGGATTGCTTTAAACAAAAATTGTTGAAGGTATGTTGGTATATGTAGCAAGCATGCTCCACACATAGTAAGTAACCACTTGAAAGTCAGAATCCTATTAGTTGCAGAAATTGAAATTTCACCAGGTAGCCTGTGCTCAAGATCTAAAAAACAAAACAAAACAAAGAACTCTCAAGTATTTCTATCTAGATTGTTACCATGTGTGTTAAATACCAAACAAATCCAAGAACGTGACAGATCTGCCTCCTGCTCAAAGCAAGGTTAAAACCGAACTCAGTGCTAGTTGTGCTGGACTTTGTCCAATAGACTTTGACTAGAATCCCTCTGAGAAACATTTCAAAAGGATTTCACATACATTCGTGTAGAACCAGCCTGTCCCATCATGTTAAACTGATTTAGTTGTATTTACTGCAAGCTCTGGGAACATTTTACACTTTGTTTGTATATCTAATACAGATAAAATCAAATGGGAAAATTATTCTGAGAATTTTCAAGCGGGATTTTAAGATATCTAGAAGCCCAAAAGATCAGGAATAGACAACACAATAAGCAGATGATCTGATACACTAAAGCCACAAATCACGCAGAACTGATGTTAATAATGTAATAGAGCATTTTCAACAGTCATTGAAATGACTCAACACTCACCAAAGTGACTCAGCAGTCACTGCTTTCTTAGTTCTAAATGAAAATGAAGAGGCTATGCAGGTAGAGTAGTAGTACCTATGCAGTAGCATGGGCTACCATGTACAATAAAGGATGACAAAATGGTCAAATACTGAACTAAGAATTCCACTTGTACTTGTTCAACATGTTCGAAATCTCAATTCTTAATTGAGAGGCAGAAAAGAATTAGAAGCAAGAAACTAAATAAGACACCTGCCCTCAAGATAATCACAGAATCACAGAATCACCCGGGCTGGGAGGGACCTCAAGGATCATACAGTTCCAGCCCCCCTGCCTGGCAGGGCCACCAAACATACACATTTAGATCAGGTTGCCCAGGACCCCGTCCAACCTGGCCTTGAACACCTCCAAGGACGGGGCATCCACAACCTCCCTGGGCAGCCTGTTCCAGGGCCTAACCACTCTCCTTGTAAAGAACTTCCCCCTAACATCCAACCTAAATCTTCCCTCCTTCAACTTGGATCCATTTCCCCTAGTCCTGCTATTGTCAGCCCTTTTGAAGAGTTTACACCCCTCCTGGGTGTAGGTTCCCTTCAGGTATCGAAAGGCTGCAATGAGGTCACCCCGCAGCCTTCTCTTCTCCAGGCTGAACAAGCCCAACTCCCTCAGCCTGTCCTCATAGGGGAGGTGCTCCAGTCCCCTGATCATCTTAGTCGCCCTTCTCTGGACCCTTTCCAAAATCTCTATGTCTTTCTTATACTGAGGGCTCCACACCTGAACACAGTACTCCCGATGGGGCCTCACAAGAGCCGAGTAGAGAGGGACAATCACCTCCCTATCCCTGCTGACCACCCCTCTCCTGATGGAGCCCAGGATCCCATTTGCCTTTCGAGCTGCCAGAGCGCACTGCTGGCTCATGTTAAGTCTCTCATCCACCAGGACCCCCAGGTCCTTCTCTGCCGAGCTGCTCTCAATGACCACTCCTCCCAGCCTGTACAGGTGCCTGGGGTTCTTCCGGCCCAAATGCAAAACCTTGCACTTTGCCGTGTTGAACCTCGTTAGGTTCACCCGAGCCCAGCTTTCCAGCCTGTCGAGGTCCCTCTGAATGGCATCCCTTCCTTCCACCGTATCAACCGCACCATTCAGCTTAGTGTCGTCAGCAAACTTGCTGAGGGTGCACTCCATTCCCTCATCGATGTCATTAATAAAGATGTTAAAGAGCACCGGTCCCAAGACAGACCCTTGGGGGACACCACTCGTTACCGGCCTCCACCTGGACATAGAGCCATTGACCACCACCCTCTGTCTGCGGCCTTTCAACCAATTGTTTATCCATCGGATCGTCCACCCATCAAATCCACCTCCCTTCAATTTGGAGATGAGGATGTGATGGGGGACCATGTCAAAGGCCTTGCTCAGGTCCAGGTAAATGACATCGGTCGCCTTCCCTTCATCCACCAATGCCGTCACTCCATCGTAGAAGGCCACGAGATTAGTTAGGCATGACCTTCCTTTGGTGAAGCCGTGCTGGCTGTCTCGGATCACATGCTCATTCTTTATGTGATCAAGCATGTTGTCCAGGAGGATCTGTTCCATGATCTTCCCAGGCACGGAGGTGAGACTCACCGGCCTGTAGTTCCCCGGGTCCTCCCTGCTCCCCTTCTTGTAAATGGGAGTGACGTGACCCTCCAGTCATCCGGGACCTCACCTGACAGCCACAACTTCTCAAATATAATGGAGAGCGGCTCAGCAACCACCTCAGCCAGCTCCTTCAGGACCCTGGGATGTATGCCATCCGGCCCCATAGACTTGTATTCATTCAGTCTAAGGAGGCACTCTCGGACTTGGTCTGCCTTTACAGTGGGGAGGGATTTACCTCCTTGGTCCCCACATAGAGGTTTGGGGATGCAGGGCTCAGGGATGTGAAAAAGACTAGAATCCTGGCCACCGGTGAAGACCGAGGTGAAGAATTCATTCAGCACCTCAGCTTTCTCTTCATCTGTTGAAGCCAGTAATAATAATCATAATCATGAATTAAATAATAAATAATAATTAAAAAATAAAAAAATTAAAAAATTTAAAAAAATAAAAAATTAATTAAAAAATAAATAAATAATAATCATGGTAACTGCACCTTGCAGCACATGTGTTGTCCCAGAATAGAAACCTTGCCTTGATCAATCAGCTACCAGTGACATTAAGAAGAAAACTCTTAAGTATTTACCTGAAACTTCTTAATCAACTACCATCTAATTAAATATGGAACATTCAGAGGTATTAATACTGATGCTATAATTGGTAAGAAGAAATTAGGAAAGGAAGCTCTGTACAAAAAAGAAAAAAAGAGGAACAATGAAAATGATACTTGTAGTATGTACTGACTGTTATGTGCAGACAGTCACAGTGAAATCGCAATGGACTGCTGACAGATAAAGAAGCAAATGTCAGATTTCCCCACAACACACCCACTCACGAACAGTGGCTAGAAATACAATACACTGAGTAAAACTAACACTGCACCTGACTCTATCAGGATATAAATTCTTAAAGTGTTCTTAGTGTACAAGTACATACTTAACCTTAGTTGTCTCATGAAATAATGCATAAACAGGTGAAAAAATGAGTAAATACAAGATGATTATATGCTATTCAGAAGAAATATGGTACACTGCTGAAAATCCTATGGCCAGCTCTCTCTCTCTCTCTCTCTCTCTCAAAAAAAAAAAAAAAACAAATTTTTAAAACCTGGGGAGAAAAAATACTCTACAACAGAGTACCAGTAGGCTTTAAAGGTTTATCTGTGCATCCATAAATGAATCCAATTAAATCATACAAATTGATTGCATCCATTTGCAATGTTTCTATGTTTCAGCTCCCTTCTGCTACAGGGTACTTCATGTAAGACACCCACAACCCACATTAGCATTTTGGAGACTTGTAGATTAAAAATGAAGTATTTGCATTTAACCCTTCTAACTTAAAAAAAAGAAAAACACCCCCCAAAAAACAAAACGAAACAAAACAAAACCAAAAAAACCTATCTTCTAAAATAAGGACACTGCAGATTTTTAATAGTAAGCAAGATATTAACTAAGAGAAGGAATGCTTTTTCTGGAAATCTAAGATTGCTACCACACCGTGTATAAATGCACCCTTTAAAAACATTTCATTACCCAGAAAAGGAAACCCTTAAACAACTGTACTGAAGTATCTCCCTAAAATAAATAAATAAGTACATAAATAAGAACACATTATTTGTGTCAACATTTAGAAGAAGGAAAGTCTCCTGTGCTATAAAGCTGGTTCTGGGCCACACAATGCTGAAGGCAGGTTGGCTCTTACCCATGCAGCATCAGCCATTCTCAGATTCATCCAGTTATCATCCCTCTCACTGCATTTAACAACTGAGCAGTCATGAAAAGCAACTGACAGACACCTGTTATCTGAGTGGAAGAGACTAAATGAGAATAGGGCTTCCAGTGGCCCATTCTGCACACTCAGTAGTTAACTTTCACGGCTAATTTAAGCTAACAGGGCTCTGCTTGGCAAAATGATATAGAAAGGATCATGCAACCAGCCAGCTGCTCTGACAGTATCTAATTTCTCAGTTGCCTTCTTCCATATTGCAAAGTCCTTTCCCACAATATGTGGAAGTAACACAGAAAAGATAATAAAAGCTAATGCAAATTTGCCACTTGTTTCAGACACCACATTAATGCCATGTAAGAATAAAGTACTTAGAAAAACATCAACAGTTTGATACAAGAAACATTAATTTGCAAATTAAGCTCAGGAAAAAAAAAAAGGTATGAATTTGCTTCAGACAAAAAGAACAAGCTCTTGAAAGACTGATGGCTTCTTCTAAGCATCTTTGTTGCTTAGGAGGGGAGCTAAACTGCTCACCACTTAACCTAGCTGTTAAGCTCTGACTATGCTTTATGAGAAGCATGACTGCTGTTCCATATTGCTTTGGAATAGTACCAGAAGGTTTCAGTCATGAATACTTTGCAACAATGCCCAAGGTACACCCCTAATCTTCCAACTAAAGCTGTCTACCTTTTAAATTTTACTTCTTGACAGCAACCTTAACAGAGTATGAGTTATGTATAGTTGTGTTTCTGCATGTGTTTTCTGCATAAACTACATGCAAACCCACAAAAAATGATGGATATATTATTTGACTATCTGCTACATAAAGTTTCATGCTAAGAGTATTTCTGAAGTAATTCACTAGACCATCCATCTGCAGTTGTTCAACAATGCTGGGTAAAACTGACGAGACTCACCAACTGCAAGCCAAAACAAGGCTCATGGTAAATCAGACTTTGTATAGTATAGGCAGTGGTGAAATTTGGATAGAGTAAATAATCTGTTTCCCGCAAAGAAACCCTGTTTATCAACATAACAGAAAGTCTTGGATTGGAAAGGACCTTCAAGGAAATCCAATTCCAGTTTTGATGAGCAGGGTCACCAGCCACTAGATCACGCTTGCACAGGGCTCTATAAAATCTGGTCTTCAATGGCTCCAGGGATGCGGCATCCACAACTTCTCTGGGCAGCCTGTGCTAGTGCCTCACCAGTGTCTGAGTAAAAAAATTCCTCTTAGTACCTAATCTACATCTCCCCTCTTTTAGTTTTAAACCATTACCTATTATCCTGTCTCTATTTGCTCATGTAAAAAGTTTGTCTGATTCCTGTTTAAAAGCTCCCATTAAGCTATGGGATGCCCCAGCGAGCCTTTTCTTCTCTAGGCTAAGCACGCCCAGCTGCCTTAGTCTGTCTTCATAGGAGAGGTGTTCCAGCCCCCTGATCATCTTTGTGGCCTCCTCTGGACCCGCTCCAACTGCTCAACATCACACAATCACAGAATGGCCAGGGTTGGAAGGGACCTCAAGGATCATGAATCTCCAACCCCCCTGCCACATGCAGGGCCACCAACCTCCCCATTTAATACTAGACCAGGCTGCCCAGAGCTCCATTCAGTCTGGCCTTGAACATTTCCAGGGATGGGGCATCCACAGCCTCTCTGGGCAGCCTGTTCCAGCACTTCACCACTCTCTCTGTAAAGAATTTCCCCCTGATGTCCAACCTAAATCTCCCCTCCCTCAACTTAAAACCATTTCCCCTCATCCTGCATCTTTAAAGATCTTTTCTTTAGACATGTTTACAGACTTTTTATGACTATAAACAAGATAAGGAGAATTATATAATTTTTAATTTCAGCAAAAATCAATTCTCCTGTGTTAACACGGTTATAATCCATACAGAATGATCTAAACATATATAAATTGCTGTGAATTATGCATATGCTTATCCCAACAAGTTCTGCTACATCATTCCCAAATCAAGCACTCCATAGTCACTACAGTAAAAAACAGTAAGAGCTGCAAGTATGTTTAACACAAAGGAATCTGGGTGGGACACTGAATATCTTGTTTATAGTAGGCTTCTGAATGGCTAATGATGGCAAAATGCTAAATGAGCCTATTTTTAAATCACTCAAGAACATGCAATAACTATCATGGTTTGTACATGTAAGACTATGATGAAAAGCACTATGAGTACAGTAGAGGGAAAACATGTCCACAGAGACTCTGGAAAATATATTTACAGTAATAACACAGAAGGCTACAGAGATGCAAGAGAAAGGCAGGCTACACAGCTGCAAATGAAAGGTCCTCAGCATTAAAAAACAAAAGAATGTAACATTTTCTCTATTAAAGTTGTGGCTGAAGTGACAGAGTTACCTTTGATAAGGACAGATAAACATTGTCCAAGTTAAAGCTCAGCAGACACTAAATTAAAAGTACGTAGTAGAAAATTCAGCAGCAGTTCCCTGATCTTGGTATCAGCTTAAGCCCATTACAAATGGACTGCATGAACAGCTATTACAACAGCGATTCTTAAGATCTAAAAGAGAAAATACACTGAAAGGCATAGATTAAGTCTATTTATGCATTGGAAAATGACAACGCATTTCTTCAAGTAGCCTCAAGCAAAGAGAAGCGGTGAAGAATTTATCATATTGCATGGACTAAACATATAAAGGCAATTCCATGGGGAGGGGTGGGGGAACCACAAAAATTGTACCCTGGAACACAGCTGGATGCAAATTCATTATACTAATCGTAAGAGGCAAAAGCACTTAATATACATTACTATATTAACAACTTCTTTTTCCCTACAGGGGAAAACAGATTTTACTACGGACTAGTGGAATCTAAAGAAAAAAGCCAACAGTGGTGCTCACAGTCTAAGGAAGGGTTATGCAAGTGTTCTCTGCTTCAGAATCAGATTGAAAGTGCATGACATACTCATTTCTTCTCAGTAAACTGAATGAGACACTAAGCACAAGAACATTCTGAAGCCAGCAAATAAGTAGTTACAGGCATCTTAACTTCTGTGTACTGATTATAATCCATATATATGTATACATTGTTATGGAAATTAAGAAAATATACTTTTAAGCTACTGGAAATGAAGGTTAGATTAGCAATGAAATGTGGTGCTCTGTTCAGAGTTATATTTTGATTACCTGTAACCCATACAAAAAATAACTGTGATGGCATTTCTTCCTTTTTTTCAGAATATTCTTAACTAATCTCACAAAGAAATGACAGTTCCTACAGCCAATATTTTAACAGATTCAAAAGGATGAGAATAAAGCTGTATTTAAAAAAAGCTTGCTGCAGATTTAAATGAATGGAAGTTGTTGACTACAACAGAACAATGGATACAAACTGAAGGATCATTGCCTTGGTTCGTCTTAGAATCATCTTACAGTTTATATATATATATATATATATATATATATATATATATAGGCTGTCATGCAAAAACCTACACAGATGGGGGGAATGTTTCCCTACCACACTTTCCGTAATTCTTATAGCTACTCTGTTACATTTTATAATAATTATCTGTTGAGTGCAGTTTCTTGTATTTTGTTTCTTCTCAGAGTTCTTCACCAATTCTAGAAGTTCACCAATTTCATAAGCTTCCATACTGAAGCTTCACTACAGGTTTTGGGGGCTTTTGTTCTTTTTGCTTTTAATCAATTTTCTTTCTTCTCAATCATTTCCAAAGACTTAGCAGTCTGAGCTTCACAAGCCAGGGTAAAAACCTTTGAATGCTAAACAAGAGTTAATAACAAAGCACAATATTGTCTTCAAATCTCATTCTGAGTGTAATGAATAAGCAGTGAAAAATGTTGTTGTTTTTTTTTTTAATACTTATTTTTTTAAATTACAGCTGAAATGCAATTTAACTTAAACAAAATGAGAGAGGTTCATCCAACTTATTGTAGCCACCTCAAAGTAAGTCACCCAGAATAAGATCAGTCATATTGGTACCTTTTACACTACAAGAGATACAGACCTTCAGAAGAGCTGACTCATCACATGTAATCTGCTGATGTGTTTTTAATCAACTCAGTGAAGTCTCTGGAGATACTTCTCTCCCCATTTTGGCTTAGGTGGCATGTCAAAAACAATAAAATAATGTATGGGCAAGACAAAACCCATCACAAAGCCCCTTCATATGCTTCCTCCCTGGCTGGTGTCTTTCAGTTAAGGAAGGGTAACATTTTTTTAACTGGGTAAAATACAGAATCCCTACTGCAAATGATTCTGACAGCTGACAAAGGAAACTGCCAGTTACATAGGGTAAGCTGTTGCTCCACTCAATATCTGAAAAAAAATAATGAAGTGAACCATCTACAAAAACACAACATTACTAGCTGGCACAGATAAGCATGCAAGACATGGACACAGATGCAAGGAAGATCTAGTCAAATAACACTGATACCTTTTATTGCTAAGATAAATGATCTTTTCCCGGAGAAAAGCAATGCGGTAGATTAAATCCACCAAGCAGAACCATTTAATATAAGGCCACACAAGAAAGTCCTGTTTCAGGTGGAGTACATTAGTGTAAGTACAGAGGCTGTACAACTGGTCACTCGCAAAGCAAGAGGAGACACTGCAAAGTATCCAAAATATCTACCTTGGGGTCAAGATGTAAAATAGAAATACATTCTTTATTGACACTGTCAAACCATATGATGTGAAAACACTACCAATAAAGGAGAGGAAACTGTGTCAGGAAGAACTGAATGAATTTCAGGACGAAACTATAGAAAAATGTTTCAAAGAAGGTAACATGACTTGTAAAGGATTTTAAACACAAATTAAAGATGTCCAAAAGAAGGACTCAAAGGTAAACGTTTTTGGCTCTCTGTGGCCAAGTATTTTCTAATCCAGGAGGAGCTGTTCACACCAACAAAAGAAAAAAACATACAAACTGGCCATGTACAAATGCTAGGAATTTGAGATGGTCTTTCAATAGAAATTACAGTCCTACACAGAAGACAATGGGGCCAAAAATTTCCTTAGTACCAAAGTGTTATCTCAAATAATTGTGAATACGTAATACTCAACTGAAAGCTCCTCAAGCCTCATAAAGTATGTCACGGAACTGTAAGACACAAGGTCTTCCCTGATTATGAAGAAGCTTGTACTTAACCAGATGATGAACCACATAAAAAACATCTGTGGTGAAAAAAGTTAGTAGTGGTATTTATGTTAAAAAAAAAACAAACAGTATTTTGTAGCTGAGAATTTTCTCTGTCAAACTGTTACTTTGCTCTTTGTGCAAAGTAGTGCGTATTGTAGTTTCACTGGAAATAAATAGGAGGCCTTGCTTTTGTAGTGACATACATATTTTCTTAGGCAGAAAGAAATCTTCAAATCCATGTATAGCTTTACATTTGGTATCTATTACTGTTCAGTCTTACATATTGAACTGTATTGATTCATGTTCTGTCACACCAGATAGAGCAGGTCAGTATTTTGTGTTTCAGCACACAAAACGGTGTTTCTGGGTGGTAAAAACAAATGATGGATGTTTCAGAACAATGCCTACAGCTGACCTACTGTCTGAGAATGGTTACATTTGTTTTTTATTTCAAAAGTAGTTTCATAAGTATTCTTAAAGTTAAGCCCTATGCATAAGTGAATTACACAAGGTATTTTATAGATCTCACTGTAATAAGTTGCGGAGGCAACCCTCAGCACTGCTGGCATAAAAACAAGTGGACTCAAAGCTCCAGTGATTCAGAGTATAATACTTCTACTAGTTCCTTAAGATTGTTAAAGTATTTCTCTTTACTCTTTTTCCTTTTTTCACATGAATCTTAGATCTAAATAACTAGAATATAAATGTATGAATACAGACATATGTATGTAAAAAGAATATGCACATACATCATCATACTTTGCAATGAAAGAAAGGTGTAGGCAGTATTTTCAAAAAAAATAAGCCTTTTTACTATAGCATCAGATAGATGTCATAAGATATTGTTTATTTATTATTAATTACTATCTGGAAGGTAGTAAAAGAAATACACTAAATACTTTAAACAAGTATATTATTCTTGCACTGAAACGGAAATAACCTGTGTTTTTATAATCACTCTTTCTTAAAAGTTTCATTTTGCTTTCAAGCAACAATACACAAATCCTATGAAAATGCAAGAATTTGCATATTTCAATCTAATCCACTGCCAGCAATTAGGGACAATGGAGAAGTACTAATATTAACACTTCCAGCATTAAACATATCAGAGTCCAGCCTGCATCTCTACCACCTCTGCATTTGCAAAATTAAGATACACAACACTTGTACTGCCTGCATTGAGTATGGATACATACAGCTGACCACTCTTTTCTCCAGTAGTCAGTGAAAGTTTAATACAAACACTGGAGCATGCATTTCAGGACACAATACTTAATGCTGATTTCCAATCTCTGGAGTGAGGGCTGATGAAGTGTTCTGTACTTTCTTTCCAACCCATACTCTCATGTCCTTCCCACTGAAACCTGAGAACAAAATATTCTGTCTCACCTCAGTGTAGAACTAGGGTGCAGTCAGAATGCTTGCCCAAACGAGGAGCTCAAACTTCTCAGTCCTGCACCCCAAATTTATCTGTAGCTATGTGAACTTACAGCGTCACATAAGGACTCTGTAAAGATAGGGACAGTACAAATTAAGCTACTGAATTGTCTTCCTGCATTCTTCTGCCCCATTACTTTTGAAGTTGATCCAAAAGTCAGTGGTCCCCTTCAAAACGTGACACTGATATATATCTGAAACAAGTCCATCCAGTGAATTGAGCTAAGCAGTCATGTTCGAAAACAACTGCTTATGACCATGTAAATATAACGTCATAATGCGTGTAAAGCGTGCAAAGACAACTTTTATTTTGGTATTACCAAACTTATACTCTACAACTTAACTGGTGTTCTGCAGAGCTTTGTTGTGTGATTGATTGGCTTTTCTTCTTGAGAAGGCGCAGAACAGATGAGAGGCATAAACTGAATTTAAAAAAGCAGATGCCATTATACAGTGCCTTAAGATCTGTTTGGCCGTTAAAAACAACTGGTGTCTGAACAGGATTATACAACTTGAGCTGGGAACCTAAACATCAACTTTTAACACTCATTGTACAGCTATTACAGTATAATTTGGGGAACAGGTAACTTTGCCATCTCAAATATATGCAAAGCATTCCAAGAGATGAGTTAGATTCAGACAGATTCTTGTACTTCCATGTGCATTTTTGTTCCTTTCCAATTTCTAAGTAGTACACTAATATTCTGTAATTATATTTTCACTAATTCTATACTCCCATAATTTCTCCTCAGTAGCATATTATCTTTTCATTATCCATTGAGGATGCACTTCAATGCAATGGGTTACTCATGTAAGCTAACTAAAGAGATAATAGCAGAAAAAATAAAAAGTTCTCTCCTAGTGAAATCTCAGCTTGCTACTAATAAGCTCCTGAAAGACCCGTCAATGACACAGTTAAACTTGAGGACTGCAATTCAGTTGCATTTTCCATATATTTTTAAAAAGTACAAAAATAAAGCCAAATCAAAATCCTCATGTTATTTGATGTTTATCATGGCAGATTATATAAGTTAGAGTAAGAATGAAAAATACATACTCCTTTTTACAACTCCCATTGAATAATCTAATATTAGATTTTTTAGCTTTGAAGACATTTCTTAAATGTCCCTTGACACAGCCATACATTCCAAGCCAAACCAGTTCTGTCTCATCTCTTCTAGACACGCGGGTTTAGGCATATTACATAGTACTGTCACAGCAATGTAACCAAATAGAAACCAGTATCAATTGCTAATGTCTTTAAACATTACCAGTTCCAAAAGAAGTGCTTTCATGTAATTGCAGCTTCCTCTGTTATGTGTTACAGTACTTTCAAGAGTTATGAAAGCCGAATGTCATGCCCAGTTCCAGATTCCCTTATGAAATGGTCAAATGAGGAGATGAAACCAGACAACTCTATTCCAAAATACTTTCACTATTCTGTTGCTTTTGTATCCTATTTGATACATCAGTTCACTTGTTTCACATAAATGTGCTTCTGTCCCTGAGCTATTTGAACTCATCAAGAAAGATGTTGAGGTAAAATCATTATCAATCAAACATAACACACTGGAAACTGTTTAGATTGACAGAAGATTTAAACGTCTGAATTCGTGAAGTTGGATCCCACGTTCTAGAGATGCACACAATTGCAAGAAAACTTAATGGAATTTTAATGGCAATAACTGCTCCACTGTTCAGACTTCCAACTAAAGAAAACTGGAACTTGAAAAGATAGATTTTTTTTAAAATTGAGTCTATACACTACAAAAGGTCAAAATTTAGTGTTCAAATACACAAATAGTATTAATACCAATCCCATTCACACCCACACAGCCTCATGGCTTTGAAATGCCCTTTGAAGGCCAAGTAGAAAAACCACTAATTAGAAATGGCTGACAGTTCCTCTTATTTTCTCCTTGAGATAAATTACATTTCAGACTGGCCAGAAGGTCTTTCACAAAAAGCAGCACATATACAGACACAATTGATGTATACTCCATCTCTCCTGATCTTTCTTCAGCCTCTATATCATATTCAGACGTACAATGTTTACATGAACACTAGAAATCATTTACAGACTGAGACATTTACAGCCCTGCCCCCAATATGAAGATACTCCAATGTAGAATACTCTCTTTTAAATATAATAGAAAAGGAAATGGACACTGCTAAACATTTCCTAAAGTTCCACATTTGCATGGCAAATGTGAAAATATCCAATGATGTTTAATTCAACAATCCTTAAAATGGTAGCTTTACACAAACACAAAAATTCTCCTTCCCTCTAAGCTTGCATTTCATCTACCTAAAACAGAAGCAGTGAGGCCAATAAAACACAGCAGAAAGCTGCTGCCTCATCAGTTAAAAGTTTCCAGA
Source organism: Perdix hodgsoniae (assembly GCA_035772895.1). Classification (NCBI taxonomy): domain Eukaryota; kingdom Metazoa; phylum Chordata; class Aves; order Galliformes; family Phasianidae; genus Perdix; species Perdix hodgsoniae. The sequence goes on along the minus strand of JAPSGF010000046.1, from coordinate 726,021 downwards.
CACTGCTAATTGTGTTTATGTAAAATCTCTAGTGAAGATATTCCAAATGTTTAAATCCTTATATATATTTTAAAAAAAAGTAATTTAAATTTTAAAAAGTATTTTCAAACCGTATGGTATCATCATTACTGGACAGCATTCCGAAAGGAGGTAACACACCACACAATGAAACGTAAGTGTGTAATTAATGCTTAGATTAGAAAATCACAGAGTTTCTTTTAAATATAGCGTATAAAAGAAAGTTTATATTACTTAAGAATTTAGAAACAGTTTAGAAATGAGACTTACCACTCTTGGTTAAATACTGAACATTCTTCATCACTCTTTCAGTATAAGCCCCTGGCTCATAATTGTCCATCTCACCCGAAACAATATGAGCTACTCTTGAAGCACGCCCTCGGATCGCACCTGCTGCACGATCTAAATCGTCAGCATTTTGCTCTCTCAATGCGATGATACACTTGTTTACGTCCTCAAGAATATGGCTTTCTGCAAATGAAACAACATTCATTTTTAGACTGCATGCCTTTTACACCATCATACACATTCTAGACACTGAACTGTGTTTTATTTTTCTTCCAGTTGAAATACATTGGCCAACACAGGCTTGGATAACAAACTTAGAACATGACATCTAAACCCCACTCTCTGTGAAATCCTTAAACGTAATGATTGATGGAAATTAAAGGTACTCTCATACTATCCTATTGACAACAATAAGCTACTCAGTTATGAAATGTTAGAATACATCAAACCCATAAAGTCTTACATAAATCATGAATATTTGTAGTATGAATTAAAGTTTGAAAGGATTATTGCTGTTGCTTATTATTGACCCTCTCAAAACTGGTAACAAAAGGTTCTAGAAAAAGATTAATCACTGACAAAAAATAATAACCCCAACAACTAAGTTCTTTAAACCTGCATGTTAGGATCTTTATGATAAATCTTATGTTAATAGACAAATATGTTTGGATAGTATTAAAATTGTATATTGGATTAGTGCAATACGCTACATTATTATAAAATGCACACTGGTTATTTGCTGTAATAGCTAGTAGTACATTTTTATACCAAGACTTCTTGTGATATTACTGCATTAGTATGAATATTTTATATAATACTAGTGTACAAATATGCTTCTTAATTAATCAATTATCAACAGATAGCATCACCGGCCTGCCTGTACAACAACATTATTTCATTAAGTCCTCTCGCCTCACAATATCCTCTCTTCAGCCAATTCTGTCATTCCCCTGATGACACAATTTCTCTTTTCTATTAAGCTTTCATTCCTACAAAATTCTCTTATTAGAATTTCCCTCATTAGAATGCATTATCACTTCACAAACATGAACCACATTTAAAAAAATGAAGAAACGTCTTTTTCTTCATCTTCTGTACACTATGGCAACTGGTTTATTGACAATTCAATCTAAATGATTTGACAGAGCATAGCTATAAGCTATTAATTTTAACCTCAATAATCAAAATACATACACGTTACAGTACCTTTCCTCCTGTGCAAATACCTATACATTCTAAATACTACACTCCTGGTATAAAGCTAAACATGATTTTTAAGAACAGACAGGAAGATGTTAACCTATGTGAAATATATGCATGACACAGAACTTAAGAAAGTCACGAAATCCCTTAGATGCCAGTTTCTGTATGAGACACTAGAGGATTTGAAGATGATGTTCTTAGTCAAAAGCTTACACAAAAAATAACTATTCCCAAAATAACCCTATAAAATGGATTAAAGATGCAATAAGCCATCACAATTTTTCCATTAGATTGTAAGAAAACAATGTATATCACAGCAATTACTATCTTCTGAGTACAATGAATATTTAATGTTTACAGAGCATCATCAACATTTGATTATGCAATACAAACTTGCAAATGGGAGCTGAAGAAGTATTAGTTATGTAGTTAACCAAAGAGGTATCCAGCAGTCTTTGGTATGGATAGGGGTTGAAGCAAGCTGATTATATCTTCCTAGAGATCAAACATTTCCATCTGGCAATCACCTCCTACAGAGAAAATTCGGAACTGCAAAGCGGTTTTCACTGTGCTCTTTTCGACTTTTTTTTTTAATGGATTTAGTAGCCATATGTTGAGACAAAATCAAATCGAGCTTTTTGACACAGTTTAAGAACTGTAAAATGCTCAAAAAGGACACTTATCTTGAACATGTCTTTGCTATTTTACTCAGGTCTATGTGACATTATGACCTCACAGAAAGGAGTTTGATGTCAATATACTTCCTTTTTTTAAAAAAAGAACATCAGCAGGAAGGACAACAGATGAAAAACAAACAAACAAACAAAAAAAAAAAACAACTGGCATTAAAATACTAAAAACAGGCCATAAAACCAAAGGGTAGCAGACCTGAGGAGGAATGCTGATCAAGCTAGGGAGCATTATCAGGAGCATCATGAGTTACAGAAAGAATGGGTATGTAGTATGCTACAATTCCAGTTTGTATCAGCAAAGGGCATATTTTATTTTTAGGGGAAGGACAAAGTAATATAAATGTAAAATAAAACTTACAGTATAAAGGGTAAAACATAAATAAAATCAGAATATGGGAAACAATGCATTCTGTCTGCAAGGCCTACACCATAAAATTGGATGTACAAACTAATAAGTGATAGTTAAACCCAACCAAAAAGATTGCTATCTTTTACTAACTGCTGCCATGAGAAAATAGCAAGCAAAGAAACTTCAAACAAAAAGTATAATTCAGTTCAGAGCATTCCTATTCTTCCTGGATTTGCATAAAAACAAAGCTGTTTCTTCTAATTTCCACCACTTTCCTCTGCACAGACATCCAGAGAAAATACTATAACCTCATAAGCAATCTTGTTTAACAGATTTTCTTGGCACTTGGACTTCTTTTAAAAGTTTTAACACAGTATCTATATTCTACAAGAAGGACAAGTGTCTTAGTCATTGTTCAAATGAGATCACTGGTCACCACCTAATGCAAGTCCCTGCCAACTTCAATGAAGGAATTCAAAATAAATAAGAATGTGAAGGAAAATTACTCAGAAAGAGGAAAATAAATGAAGTCTCTTGCCTGACCATATTAACTAAATATATTCTACCTGCTAAAATTAAGTAACTACATGATATTTTTGATATTGCTGTTAACCTAGCAGTCAACATTCATTCTGCCTCAGACCAAGAATCATACTGAGAAACATGCTGCACAAGTCTGATTTACTCATGCATTAAAAAAATGCACAGCACATTAAAACCCCTCACTTTTAAACACATACAAATGAAATATCGAATGTAAATAAATGTAAATTGTTACATACAATTTAAAAAAAAAGTGAGAAGGGAGATCTAGGTAGTTTCCTGAAACATCCATCTCAGTTCCTCCGAAAATGAAGTAAAAAAACCTCACAGAAGGCATTTCCAGGCCAGTGAAGGACAGAAGATGATTAGGAACAAACAGTATTGACTTATGAAGGGCAATCTAAGCATGACTGGACTGACTAGACTCAGTGATGGAACATGAAGATGAATGTGGGCAGACAAAAGAGTAGATGGCTCCCCCTAAGAAAGTTACTGAAAGTTCTTCAGGATCTATCATTATCTGCATGAGTCACTGCAGGTGACCTTTTAAGGGAGAGAGTAATAATTTTACACTGAGTCCTTTTACTTTGCACATTTTCAGATACTTCATCAGGCAGTATGACACATTATCTTCATTTTTGGTCAGAGGAAATACTAATTCAAGTTTGCTTTTCTTTTTCCAGATTTTACCTTAGGGTGAACAAAGTATTGATTGAGTTGGCAGCCTCTCACTGAAGTTTGCTTTCATTCACATATGCATAAATGATTCCAAATCACTAGCTTATAAACTCTGGAAAACTAAAAGCAAACAAACAAAATCAATCAAACAAACCAAACAGCAAAAAACCCAGAGTACTATCAGAAGAAAATCCTTAAAAATGAAAATATTTCTTAAAGACTGTGTCTATTAATTAAAGAGCTGGCATCCCAAAATGATTAGCTTGATTGACTAAGGAAGGTTTCATATTACCAAAAATTGCTCACTCTGTATGAGTAAGGATCTTACAACAACATTAATGCCTTCCAGAGTTTTCTTTCTTTACATCTTTCATTTTAACATCATCTCAGTAAGACGTGGATGGTTTAAGATCTAACGGTTTATATTTCAGACTTTATTCTCACTTTCGGGGGTACAAAATTCAGCCTACAGAGAAATTCCTGGATTGTTAGTTTCCCACTCAGCATCCTGATTTATTCCAAAATATCCAGGAAATAAAGGAAGAACTGTCAAAATCTCAGCACGTTAGCTACTTCTCCCTTCCTACAGCCTTCCATGAGTCAGGCTCCAGGGTCTCTGAAGCCAAGAAGTACATTGAAAAGCATACAATCATCTATATGCATAGAGAAAAACAAAAATCAGTAAAGAAAAACCATATAAAAGAAAAAACAGTAGATAAAAAGCATGGACACCTGGATAGGCAAGAAATAAAGAGCTAAAAAAAAACCAAAATGTAAGCATTCACAGCTGGGTAGGGGTCACTTCTCTAACCACACAGTCCTTTTTTTTCCTAGGTGTACAAGATCAAGGAAACTTCCCTGAAGAAGCATGCAGTGGTGAAATGAACTCAATATAACTCTTCCCCCACCTCACCATTTGGCCTTCCCATCTTAAATACACCTTTCATAGGTCAGCTGAGAGAAAAGATATATTCAAGGGGCCATTCACCTCATCTTTTTTTATAAATTTGTTCAGTTGAAATAGGTCTCAGAAGTGCTCTTTTCCCTCCTTTAGCTATAAAAGTGGCTGAAAATACTTAGATCAATTTTTACTCTAAAACATAAAGGAAATGTTTCATACTCCAATTATTCATGACAATACAGGGGGAAAGAGAATATTTTTCATGTGTTAGTATGCTATAATATGATGCTGATTTTCTAGGACAAGACAGAAAAATGAATTGAAAACTGTAGCACGACATGAAAGCAGAAGCAGTGAGGCAATAAAAGAAATCTAGCACTCAAAGAAGTAAATAGCCTCTTTTATTCAGATTATGAACCTGGGTAATTATATTAATAATCTATCTTTCTTAAAATGGTTTGTTTTCACCATAATAACTACAATGAAATTCAATAAAAATTAACCAAAGCTGTAATCTTCCTTCCTAAGAAAACATCATGAAAAACCCCTGCTGCTCAAAGAGCAACAGAATAAACTCCTTCAATCTTTAATTTGATTTCTAAATCGTGGTAAGTCCTGAAAACACTGCCTATAAGGCCATCTCATCCATATTATGTAGCACTGAACTATTACACCTTCTCCTTTCTTTTTGTCTCAGTCACCGTAGAAGGACTTTTCTGCTAATGTTATGATATTCACAGCACAATCCTTATGGTACATTTCTATTTCTTATATCTGATCACAAATATGGTTACTGACAAATGTCCCCCACCTCCTCCTCTACAGCAAGTAGCACTTCAATTGACTTATACTGCAGAACTAACTACCCCAAATAGCACCAGCACCATTGAAATACATTTATACCTGATGCAACATCCCCAGGCAGATCTGAGAAAAGATTATCAAATAAGCATATATGCCTCATCTCCTATGCTACTAGAAATTCTAGTCAGGAAAGCACATTGGCATTAATAGATGAACTGACTCTGGTCTTTACCTTCTTTACTGAGATGTAAGGCTAATGAATGACATAATAGCTGATATGAAACAGGACAGAAAAGAAAAACTACTAACAAAACTATGAAAATAATGAGGTCCACAAGAATAACGAACAGATGCTCAGAAAGGCTGTGAAGTCTCTGCCCTTATAGCCCTGCTGTAAGTTGGAGGTTGAACTAAACCCTCATGTTCCATCCATCCTGAATGACTTTCTGATAATGTGATACAGAGAAAATACAGGAGGAACTTTCACCCAAAAAGGGCAAGGGCTAAAAATGACATATCTGGGCTCTATAAATTTCTGAAACAGAACTATCAGTATCATCAAGTCCTTTTTAGAGATTTGATCATAAAATTCATCTGAACATTTGCTACTACATGTCAGCTTAATTCTTTTTTTCCTTCTCAGTTATCTTTAACATAACTACTTTTCACACATTTCTTTAAATATTGCGTAATGAAAAATTTGCCTTGAAAGATCAGCTTTTATTTTACTTAGTATGTGTCACCCCTTGGACAAAATACACACGACAATCATTTTTTTTAATCTTCATTCTGGGTCTGGTCTCTTAAATGGCAGTGAATATTCAAAGCATTTCTTACTTTCCTCATAACATTCCCTTCTCAAAAAGTGTACAACAGCTTCCCTACTTGCTATCCTTACATTCCTCAGGCTAAAATTCAGGGAGGCTTCTTTTTCCAACAAATGAGCTACAAAAGGGGAGGGAAAAATTGAGACTTCTCCACATCTGCTTTTTCTTTGGTGGGATGAGGTGAGGGCAAGTATGTGGTTTGTTGTTTTCCCCATTCATTCTTACTAGTTTTTCTGCAGTCAGTAAGAAGAGTCTGGGTAAGAGTTCTTAAATACAAGAGAGGATTCTCCTTCAGTAAAAGAGAATGTCATGCAATACAATCCCCACAAGCCTTTGCTCAGTCTTTTGTAACCCATTTGCCCCTTCTGAAGACAGAGCTGCTCAGAAAGTTGATGAATTAAAGCAGACAGAAACTACCGAAAAAAAAAAAATTATGCTCAATGCTAGGAAAGTAGAGATTCAATTTTCCTTACCACTTGCTTTGCCAAAAGAGAAGAGCTGAAGTCTGCAGTTTTATTCCCTTAGCTGAAAAATGACTTGGCCCTAAACAGGGCATAAACAAACCTGTTTTCTGTCCTTCTATGGCTAGGAAATAGAACATTTATTGTTTTCTTTCTAAATTCCATATCCAAAATCCAAATATGTCTAAAGTATTATATAACTTCGTGAAAGCCTCTCTTAAAACAAAGAAGTTTTTAATAAATCAAAGAATCCTTATATCTAAAAAATTCCAAAAGCAGTGTTTTCTGAATATTGGCTTATGTGGAAGATTTAATTTGTGCCAAGAATTGCACAGTTTTTCATTCAGCTCCATTCTTACAGATACTGTTCTTTGAACAGTCAACTAGCTAGATTACAGATAAACAGTTCAAAGCAAGATGTTACAAATGAATGCACAGCCAATACCCTAGTTAATAATTTTAATGCAGATACCACAGATAAACCATTGGTAATCTTTTTAGTTTGGACCAAGTAGCTTTAAAGGAAATCTGCATTTATTAAAGAATACTCAAAGTTAGTCTTTGAATCAACTGGAGGATTTGGTCAATTGATCACCACCAGAAAGTATAAACTTCCCTTGCGGAGAAAAAAAAAAGTCTAATGTGAAAATGTAGCACTCATTTTATTCTGCTGGGAGACTTCGGTACTCCTGCTTTACAGTGTGCAGACCATGTTATGTTAAATGGCAACTATTTCAGTTATGCCAATAAAATATTTTTAAATGGTAACGGCAACCTGTCACTCTTCGATAATGATTCAGGTGAAAACACTGACTTTACAATAATAATCTTCTGTAACAGCTTTTGTTCTGCTGTACTGAACATCAGACAAGCATGTATTAATTTGTTTTACATAATAGCCAACACACAGAATACATTTTAACAGATGTAAAATAATTAATTGGCGAGGTACGAACTGGGGTACAAAAGTCCTAAATGCCCCTGCAGAAATGAGTAATTCTAAGCTTTCACAAATTTCTATTTTTTTACCGACAACAGCATTAACGCACATTCGTTTTCTGATTGTAGCCTTGTCCATTAGCTACTAACTTTCCAAGTACCAAACCTGCAAAAAAGAAAAGCTAGCCTGTCACTAAATCAGCTAGTTCCCTGAAACGTAAGCTTAAGGACCATTCACCATGCAATACAATTACTCACTTTTCCTTTCTCTAATGGCGTAAGCTACAGGAGTTCATACAGGCTCTCTGTGTAAGGCTGTACAGCACAATTAAAGGTATAAAAAAAAAAAAGAGGATAACAAAGTGATACTGGCAAATGGTTTCAAATTGTGAAGCAACAAAACTGACTGACAAAGAGAAACAACACATTTAAAAAGCCCAGTAATTCAGAATTTTAAAAACTGGAACGGGTTAATACTTTGTCTTTTATGGTGTCCAGTAACTGGCAGATCAAAAATACAAACGAGTACCCAAGGTGTGCTTGGCACCAGATGTGCCACTCCAAAGAAATTCATGAGAAATTTCAAAGGAGTAAGAAAAGTCCTCCTGGCCCATCAACTTATTCTACCTATTCTACAAAACCTCCTCCGTCATACAACCTAAGCACTTCATCAAAAACAAATTCATTTTGTTAGTAATCAACAGTATGAAGAGATTTTCTGATATTTCATGCCTTATGTATTTTATCAAATTCCCCACCACCATCATTTATCAACACACTAGTGAACATGGCTCAGAGAACTGGTTGATCAATGTAAACCAGAAAATTCTATCAGGTATCAGTTTACTTGTTAGTGGCACATGAAATACAATAACCAAGATCTACTTCTGTCTCTTTGCTCTTCCTTCCTCCTCCTCCTCGAATCACATCCCTCTAACTAAATTACTCTGAATAGCAAATCTGAGTTTAATATACTACCTTCCATAAATGAAGTTTATATTGCACTGAGATATTTATACTGTATAATAATGAGTGTTTATATTTTTCCGTGCAACTTATATGAATCCTGACCTGGCCATTTCTTTTCTAATTACTAGCATTTGTTAGGGACACTAACATCCCACCACATCCAGTATATAACCATGATACCAGTTCTCAATGATACTGTTTTGGGTTTCTCATTTTGTTGTTTATTTTTCTTTTATTTTGTTTCCTTTTCAGGGTAGAGGAGCATGATGTACAATATATATAAAAAAAGAGAACTGAAGAGAAATGAAAAAAATATTTTACATCTGGAAAAGGCCATATTTTGGAAGCACATACACAAAGAGAGCATGAAGGCTGTTGCTCAAAGATGTGCACATAGTGCCATCTGTGTAAAATGCACCCTCAAAAAGTGTTGTTATGTCCATGCATGCACTGAAAATTTATCCTAGCATTCCAACTATTCAAGAGCACAATTTCTACACTTATAGTAAGACTGCAGTCAGAAACAAGGCCAAGAAAACTGTAAAACAAATTTATCTGTTACTGTATTGTGATTCTATAGAAAATGCAGAAATGTCAGCACACTGAGGAGGAACAGTCTTTATGTCCCACTGTTGCAGTCTTGTTCCGAAGTAATGTAATCACTACTTCAATACATACACAGAAAGGAGTGCCACGTTGTTTGTTGTTTCTCTCTCGTTTTTGTTTTGTGATTTTTGTTTTTAAAAAAAATAATCCTTTTCTTGTTGTTTTGTTTTGTTTAAGGGAGAGGGGCTGGTTTTTTTTCTGTCTGCTTTTATGATATCATGTGTCACTGTCGGACTAAATTAAAACACATCTGTTACACTCAATAACAATAAAAGCTTGGACACACAAGTCAGACTTCATGCTATCTACAAATTCAATTGGGGACTTCTGTCTGTTTTGCACTCAGGGTTGTTTTGCGTTTGGTTTTGGTTTTTTTTGGTTTTTTTTTTTTTCCATGACATGCTAAGGTTTCCCAGCTTTAAGGAAAATAAAAGCATGTCTTATCCAGTTGCTGGACATTCTAAAGAGCATGCTCCCCTCTAGTCAACAGAGAAACTCTCATTAGTATCTTCCTGCTTGTTATTAAAAGAAGCCTTAGTGGAGTGCATCCTATTCAGCAATACATTTTTTCTTCGTTTGTGAGCTTCTGTATGTGTTTTGTAAAATGTCTTTTTGAAAAACAACAAAAAAGAAATAGCCAGAGGTTTGATACGCTACACACTAGCCTAGCTAACTGTCTTTCAGTAGCAAAGGCGCAGTTCATAAGTTTCAGAACTATAACATTATTATGACCTGAGATCTACTATCTCTTAGATAAAAGATTTTGTATTATGTCCCAAAAACAAGTCTGGTATTGTGAACCACTGTAGCATCATCGCTTTAAACTCTTAGTGTAACTGACTGAAAATCTTTATCATTTGTTTGCGCTAATTGAATATCTTTTTTTCTAATATTCATGTATGTTTCCAGTAGATCTCATTAAAAAAAAAAAAAGCATCTTCCTCCAAAGCTGCATAGAAACATTAAAAGCTACTGTCACGGTTGCAGCTCAAAAGATGTTAGTAACCAACTTGTTAGGAAATAAGCATTAAAAAAAATTAATCTCAAATTGTATCAAATTCATCTTACACCATGCTCCAAAGACTGCCTGAAAATCTGAATTTGGGCAGATCAAACATGAATTTAATTCCAAATGCATCATACCTCAAAATTCTGGCAGTTGGCAGAGGTTGTGATAAGAGATGCATCTTGCAGATACCTATAGATCTCAGCACAAACTCAGTGAAATTCAGTAAAATGTGAGCGGGAACTTAGTGTGGAATTTCAGTTTCTGGATTAAATAATTCGAAGAACTGACTCCAATGCAGAACTGCAATATCTTGCCACTTAGTCCTGCCTACTTCCTGAGTAATTCTGCACATCTTCTCATTTACTGCTCCCGCCTGAAGAGCTACAAGAAGTTCATGATTCAGACATCCATATAACATTAGCAACAGGTACAGAAAATTTTGAATTAAAAAATGTACATTTCACATGGCAGGCTTCCATGAGAGAGAGAGAGAGAGAGAGAGAGAGAGAGAGAGAGAGAGAGAGAG